>JAQQAE010000728.1:0-30107 GCA_029823295.1 Pseudamia nigra
ATTCCTGATCCTATCCATCCTCATCACTCCCAAAGAGAACCTCAACATTTTCATCTCTGCTACCTCCAGCTCTGCCTGTCTTTTCCTCAGTGCCACTGTTTCTAAACCATACAACATCGCTGGCCTCACCACCAACATATCTACAACGAAGTTGCACCATATAAAGAAGCTTTATTAGATTTAGTTGAATGAAGAGAGGATGGATTGATGGAGAGGTGTTATAACTGTGGAACTGGGTTTCTCAATAGGGACTATCCAGTGGTGAGAAACTGTGGCTGCAGTACAGATAAATGATTTCCGCAGTGTGTTTTCTCTGGCAAGTCTCTGTGTATGTGTCTTACCAAATATCCTGCATGGGAGAGTTACAGTATGAATACAAGTCTCCAAACTAAGTTATGTTGTTTTTGGATTGTGTAGATTTCTGATGCAAAAACCTGTGAGTGAATTTGTATTGTTACTGATATTTGTGAATGTGCTTATGGCAGGAAGAGGAGCTGGAGCGGCTGGAGCGGGAGTTTGCCATCCAGTCGCAGATTACAGAGGCAGCCAGGCGTCTTGCCAGTGATCCTCATGTGAGCAGTAAGAAGCTGAAGAAACAGAGGAAGACTTCTTATCTGAATGCACTGAAGAAGCTCCAGGAAATCGAGAACTCAATCAATGAGTACCGGGTCCGCTCTGGCAAGAAGCCGACACAGAGGGCATCACTTATCATTGAAGGTACAAATGCGTTCCTACTCACTGCAAACAGCATCAAAACTAGTGTTGCTAAATGTGTTAACATCAAGCTTCAAAACTATTTTCTGGTCACACTCTTAACAGCTAATTTTTTATGTCCTTCAGAAGCCAATATTGGTTCTGAAGACAGTTCACTGTCTGACGCACTGGTCTTGGATGATGGCAAGTGTCTGGTTTTTCATAAGACAACTTTCTGATCTTTCTACTCATGTTGCCGCTTGTGATGATGTAACTGCTGTCATCCCATCTGAAAAGAGGAATCATCTAACACAATCCAACACCTTCCTGATTTCAGATGATCCTCAAGTTACAGGTACTCCAAACTTCTCACCAGTAGCATCACCTCACAAGGGCCTCCCTCCTCGGCCACCATCTCACAGTCGGCCTCCCCCGCCACAGTCCCTAGATGGCCTGCGGCACCTACACTACACACGCTCTGACTATGATAAATCACCCATTAAACCCAAGATGTGGAGTGAATCATCACTGGATGAACCCTATGAAAAAGTTAAGAAACGTTCATCACACTCCAGGTATGCGTCACTTCATTTCAACTATTTGTTGACAAGTTCTCTCTTGTATAATGTTTTCATGCAGTACATTTCAAGTAATTAGTTGTGAGACCTCTATAAAGTGTAAGTGTGAAGAAGTACTGTGGATCTGTGTGTTAGTAGTGTGTGGTTCATAGTGGTACATAACATGTGACAGCAGGCTTACATGAGTTGGTCAAATTTAAAAACATACTTAGCACATAATATTATATGGCTCGATTGATATGAAAAATGTTTATGTCCCATGAAACATTTTATTCTTCCCGTTGTGTCTAGTCACAGGCGTTTTCCCAGCTCTGGCAGCGCAGAGGCAGGTGGTAGTAACTCTCTACAGAGCAGTCCCATCAGGAACCTTCCTCACTGGAGCTCCCAGTCCAGCATGCCGTCGACCCCGGACTTGAGGACCAGGGCTCCACACTACGTACATTCCACTAGGTCAGTCTTTATATGTCCATTTTGTTACTGGTTGTCCAAGTATTATATTACTCTTCCATATAAAGAACAAATGTCACTTAAAACCTCTGGCACCATATCTCTGCACAGTGGGTCTTTTCTGAATTGCTCAGTTATTATAAAGACTGAAGTGCTTACCCTTTCTGTTTTTAAAGGTATTTTG
The DNA here is from genome assembly GCA_029823295.1 of Pseudamia nigra. Lineage (NCBI taxonomy): Eukaryota > Metazoa > Chordata > Actinopteri > Kurtiformes > Apogonidae > Pseudamia > Pseudamia nigra. The sequence goes on from JAQQAE010000728.1 coordinate 1,903, forward strand.
TTTTATAATGTTGGTTTGGCGATTAGTTTAAAGTGGAGACCTAGGTTGAATCTTTTTGTACTCATGTAAGCTTTTATAGTCAACCTTTTTCCATTTTTACAGGTCAGTGGACATTAGTCCCACACGTCTGCACAGTCTCGCTCAGCACTTTAGGAACCGCAGCTCTAGCCTTGAGTCCCAAGGCAAACTGTTGACATCCGACCACGACGCACACCCACACAACCTGGGCACACTTGGCAGCCCTGACTTCTTTCTCGGGCCAGGACGAGGCTCCAATGGCTCTGACCCTTTGGATGACTGTTCATCCTGCACCAGCCAGAGCAGCTCAGAGCATTACTACCCGTCTGGTGCACCCCTGGCCCCCGGCAGCAACCCCAACTACTCTACTCTGGGAGAGGACTCACCCTCCAAAGCCAGACAGAGACAGAGGCAAAGACACAGGTAAGGGTGTGAAGTGTTGAAATCACAGAATCTTTTTTTTATTTTGTGGTGTAACATTTAAATCGGAGTTTATGCACATTATATGTTGACTCCCCAGGTCTGCAGGTCACCTGGGTTCCTCTAACTCTGGTTCAATGCCAAATCTGGCAGCTAAGAATGGCTCTGGAGGAGGCTCCGGTGGAGGTGGGGTAGGAGGCGGACATCATGGTGTGTACCTCCACAGTCAGAGCCAGCCGTCCTCCCAGTACCGCATAAAGGAGTACCCACTGTATGTGGAGGGCAGCCCCAACCCTGTCGTGGTGCGGAGCCTGGAGAGCGATCAGGAAGGCCACTACAGTGTGAAGGCACAATTCAAAACCTCTAGCTCTTACACAGCCGGGGGACTTTACAAGGAGGCCTGGGGAGGAGAGGAGGGAGGAGAGGGGAGTGGTCGACTCACGCCGTCCCGCTCTCAGATTGTACGGACTCCATCATTGGGGCGAGAGGGTGGTGGAAGCGGAGGAGGGGGAAGGGCAGCAGTGTCTGAAGAATTGCGGTGCTGGTACCAGAGATCCTCAGGCAGCCTGAAGGAGAGGAGTCACTCTCACTCGGGTTCCACTTCCTCTGAAACAGGGTCACAGCAAGGGACTCTGGGGCATGGTCGAGGGAGCAGGGTAGGAACACTCGCCAAGGGCTCACCAGGTAAGTCGTTTTAATTGGTTACATGGAGACTATATTCCCAGTTATTAAACTTAAAATTCTTATGTGCACTTTGATGTTCTAACAATAAATAGGTCAGAATATGTTTACAGTGAGGGTTCAGAAATTCCTGAGTGTTGTGTAAGCAAATTTATTGCATGTTTAAGAAGCTACTGCCTTATATGAAGCTCAAAGTCACAACCAACACATTTCCTACTGTGCCAACAAAGCTTGTGTTGTGTCGCTACTACTGTGGTGTGGAGGTTTGAAAAGTCCATAGCTTAATCTTACATGACATGTAAGGAAATTACTGATTTATTGCACTTTGTAAGAGCAAAGAGCAGTGGAAAATGAGAACTCATGCCTTTCAGATTTTGAGAGATTCAGAGATTGACGTACTTCCTGCTCCCAGGCTTCATACATTTGTACTGAGAGATCGCTTTGACGTTAAACAGAGGACTCACTCTTAACAGATAGCCAGTTCATAACAGGGAGAAGCACTTTTACTTGGTTAATCAACTTCATTCTCATCTCTTCACTACAAAGTGTTGATGGCTAGTGGGTCAAAGTACAAAGCTTCTTATTAAACTCAGATTTTTCAGAATGGTACAGAATGGAAATTCCCTTCACCTGTGTAAAGATTAAGCTTACAACCTTCAGATTACAAAACTAACACACTGCCTGCTTAGCCATTGAGAATTCTGATTGTGAAGCTGAGTGTCTTAACAGCTTTGAACAATCCAGAGCATTGTCTGTAATAATATGCAACGGGGTCACTGATTTAATGCACTTTGTTTAGTAAATAGCAGTGGACAAACTACCTGCTCCCAGACTTAAAACATCCACACTTTTGTTTATGAGTAGGACTGAACTTTGACATTAAACAGAGGACTGACAAATGTAGAAAACCTTGAACAGATAGCCAGGTTAAAACAGTTACTATCACTTTTACTTTTGAATGAAATTCATCCTCATGCCTGTTTAACATAAAAGACAAAGCTTTTGTCAGGCCTATCATGAATTAAGATGAATACAGTTTTGGCTAAACATTTTATGGCAATGCCTTTAAGCACAAAGCATCAGAATAAGTCGGCTGCAAACCGGTGCAGTTTTTTTGTAAAGTCCCAACTTCTTAACAGATTAAAATTGATGGAAGGGTAAAAACAGCTGCCCCGTGTGAGGCTCGAACTCACGACCTTCAGATTATGAGACTGACGCGCTGCCTACTGCGCCAACGAGGCATGTGAGGCTATATTTGTCTTCTGATCCCTGAAGCAGATGTGACACTGGGGGCAGATCAGCAAAGCTCAACGTTGAATAGGTGAAATTCCTCTGGGCTGCACCTCACAGTGTGTCCTGTGTTATTTGTTTCTTTTGTCTTTGTTGTTGTCATGCAGCACATGTATCTCATTTTGAAGGGGTTAACTGTCTGTTTTCCCCATAGCTGCATCCCCTCACAGTCAGAGGAGTATGACGCCCTCCAGCGAACATGCAGCCACACCCACACCTCCCTGTAGCCCGCAGCACATCCTCAACTGGCAGAGCGGGTAAGAGATACAGAAGCACATAGCAAGAGTTGCCACATGTTTGGAACTTAAATATCTAGGACAAAATGCACCTCGGCCTCTCACCAAGTTTATCAATCCTTACTCTAACACAGTTGTCTTGCTTTGTCTGTTGTATCAGTGTTCACACTCTGAACTAACCCTCAATTTTTCCCCACATTTTTCATTACCATTTTGGGGTGACAACATTTTCACACTCAAATCAATTTCTATCACTTACCTGAACCTCTCATCCTACTCTACAGTTTGTGCTCTTAATGTTTGACTCGTCTCCTCACTCCGTTCCACTACTGTTCTCTTATGACCTAATATTGTGATTTCTCTTCATCTCTTTGTCTCTCCCCGTGTCTATACTAACCCTCCTTCCCTGTGTGTGTGTGTGTCCTCTCTCCTGGTTTAGAGGCACAGCAGACAGCTCTCCTACTGAGGACGTCTGTCAGTCTGCCCCTCAGCCCAGCTCTGATGCATAGAGGTACTGTCTGTCTGTGCTCTCTGCTTCCAAATCATCCAAACACAGAGAAATATCAGCAGCAGAAAGTGATGCAACACACAAAAGTGCAGCTGTGCCAAATTTCTCTCAGCCAGTCTTCTATAAGTCTAGAACATGTAGATTAAACATGAGTAAACAACATTATAAATACAACATGTTTATCATCGTCTTATGTATTCATCTGTCGGGGGCTGAGAGTGATGAAAGGTTTACAAAGTCTTTCTTCCTTGGTGGAGGATATGTGTTACATGTCTGGCTGTATCTGTGATCTCTGCATGTGCTCTACTCTGTGCTCTGTGATGCTTTGCTGTGGCTCATTTCTTACAGAATCTACTAATAGAAACACTTAACTATGTACTGTATGAGCTGTAACAGAGAACATCTGAAACCATGTAAATGATAGTGTGTAGAATGGTAAATGATGTCGTCTGCTTTTGTGAAATTTCTCTAATCCATGCCCCTTTTCTTCTGCAGGTCTTTCAGTGACAGCTGTTTTCTCAGTAGTCCTCTGTGTTCAGAGCTGGCAGATGTGCAGTGGTACGGACACGACAAGGCGAAACCTGGAACCCTGGTCTGAGACCTTCGTAGAGGGCCCAGAAAAATCCCATTGCCCACTCCTACTGCCTCTCCACTGTCCCTCACTACTACCCATTGACAACCGATAACCTCATCCTTCAGGCCCTACAAATACTCTGCCCTGACTGGACTGGCAGACTGGACTTGAGCCCCTGAAACCCGACCCATCCACCTCTGCAAACCTGTCCTCAATCCATTTCTTTATTATGCCCCGTCTATCACAGCTCAGCTGAACAGGGACACATTGGCTGGGCTCTGGTAAGGGCTAATATCACAGGACAGACTCAGAAGTGCCACCTCAGATGTTGAACTGTTGCCCTGCAGCATCACAGAGTTTCTCCTTACTCAGCCACAGCACACATGCAAAGGAGGATGGAGCGAATGGCAGAGAGCACAGAAAAATACACATGCAACTCAACAAAACCATGACATCAGTTCATATCTCGCTCTCTTGTGCACTGCCACCCAATCAGAGAGAGACCCTGCTGGATTTGAGCCACCAGTTCCAAACTGTTTCAAGGCCTAAATGAACTTGTGTTGGATTTCATCATTACCATTGTTGTCGCTTGTCTTTTTGTTTATTTTCCCCCTTTATATTTATAAAAAAAAGGCAAAATGAGATGATTTAAAAATATGAATTAATCTATAAACAGTAAGTGACAAACTGCTCTCAGTTTAACTCATAACCAAAGACAACTGCTAGACTGACTGGTCACAACAGGGGCCTGTGGGCTGCGGAAAAGTGACATGGGTCAGTCAACTGCGAGAGAGACTGACAATATCAGGATGGTTTCTGGGACAAGGACTATAGCAATAACAAACATTGTTAAAGTATTCTAACTGGTTTGAAGATGGCTTTTTCTCCTGTTCCCTGCCGGGTGGCGTTTCAAGAAGGGATTATTTGTGCATCATAGGAAGAATCTGGAGTTGTGGTTTTTGGGTTTGGCATTAACCTGTGCTTACTGCAACTGACATCATCCATGTTAAATTAATGTCTTTATTTGGCCACATATTGGCGTTCTGAGCCATGCTTGAGCCAGGTTTTGGAGCAATGGGGACAAAAGCGCATGTGTTATCATGGCCAGAGACTTAACTGAAAAATCACAAATCAGGACATTCTGAGTCACATTTCCTGATTTTATTTCCATCCCAAAAGTCAAAGGTGATTTACAGGTGACTTCTGCCAGCACCTAAAGCTCATGAGATTCAGAATTCTGCACTGAATCCGTTTTTTCTGTCAGTACTGTATCCCTTTTGCTTTTGTCTTGGCTCTGTCGTGACTCTCACTATGCCGGGTATCTGTCAGTCCCTTTGTAGCACTGTGTTTTCAACTGCCTGTCCATCTGTCCAGTGCGTCAGGAGCATCCGGACTGAACGAACACAGTCTGTTTTTTACTCACTGATGGCCAGAGCACACACACTGATAGACACATCATTTTATGGGTACACATATACTGGTTTATCGGTGCCAAACATGTTGGTGCTTGTACTGAAACAGCCGCTCCTTCATTTCACAGACTTTTTCAGAGCCCATAGTCTTTAGCCATCATATGAAGAAATACTCAACAAACTTACTGATCATTTGGCTGCAGGTGGAATTTTTAAGAAGTTATATAAATGTATTTTAAAGCACAACAGTTAGAATATCCATGAGGGCTGGTCTCACAATGTTTTAATGAGTCATGTGAAGAGAAAACTAGAAAACACATAGAATCACTTCAGCCAAGGTGTTAAGTGACAGTGATGTTTTTACCTAAACATTGACTGACAATAAAGATTATCCTTCTGTCAGGACAAAAGAGAAGCCATATCAGAATTGAGATGAAACCCTCTAAAATAAAGAAAAAGATCACAATCAGATACACAACAGGGTTAGAAAAGCACATTTGGTTTTGTATGAAGGAAGTTTCACTCTGCATGCTTTAGCTGTCCTTGATTCATTTCTTCCATCTTCCCCCTGTTTTTATGCAGAAAATATGAATTTATTATTAGATGTTAAGTTCATGACAGACTTTAAACCTCGGAGAATTAGATGTTTTTCACTCCCAAGCCACCATTATGACTGGACAAATAGTGAACGATGCTGTATAACATGGGAGGAACGGTACTTGTATTACCTTTATCGTCCGACGTAGTGTGTTTCCTACAATACTGGGCTATTTGGCTGGTTTTCCAAAAGTTATCCACCCATTCCCAGTGACAAATTCTGACCCAGGTATCGAACGTCAGACCCCATTTTTACAGTTATTTTCCCTCAACACTCTTTGGTTTTGCTCTCCCATGCATATCCTGCAGATCAAGTGATGAATTCAAACCCCAAAGACACCCAGCATCATTTTTTTTATGTGCTGATGCGAGCGCATATTGATACATAAGTGTTACCCCCGCCCTCCCCAAAGTCCCTGCTCTGACCCTGTGTCAATCTCTGACCTCTGAGCCTGATGTGATGAAGTGTGACATCCCCTGCATCTGATCCAAACAGCTTCATTCAAAGCATTTTCTGTGCTCCATAGAAATGTTCTGAGGTTTTTTTTTGTATTACTCCAAGAGAAACAAACCCTTTTATCGGTTTTTCCTGTATGTTCAGAGGGGCACTGTAAGGTTTGTGAGGTTTTTAACATTCACATCCATTGTTTTAACAATGTTCCATTTTATATGAACCAGTATTGTTTTTTTATTTTTATTTTTTTTTTCAGTTCTGACATTGTAACAACCCTTTCAGGTGCTACAAAATGACCAGTTACTGCTTTGTCACGTAGGATCTAGACATCTCTTCATTGTTATCAATAGATTCAGTACCAGATGTGCAAAATGAAGCTTATTTTAACGGACAGTTTAATAGTAGAACACCACACCTACCAGACAATAGAGCATGTAACTTGATTTTATCAGTTCTGTTCAACTGTAACCATAAATTGAAGTTGTTGTAGAAAAAAATGTGGAATTGAAAAAAATAACTGAATTCCACAGTTAATTTATTCTTTTTTCTATTAAGAATTTGTATAGTAACTTTACATTTTTCAAAACCGTGTTGTTGGAAATTGATGAATTTTCAAGATGAGAAACCGTGGTGGTTCTTGAGATTATGAAAAATAAATTATTGATGAATGTTCTCAGATCATGCTTTTGTATTTTTTCTTGCATTGTACTTATTCCCAGGTGGCTTAGATCACATCGTTCCAGGCCATTCAGCTGAAAGGTCAAAGAATCACCAGACAGATGTATCAAAGGGAATCCCTACGTGCACTCGTCACTTTCACTTCTCCAGACACATTCACTGTGTTGTCATCACATTTGCATACTTCCTTCTGAGAATTTCCTGTGGAACAAAGAGGAAGATACAATCCAAACACCAAAGTTATTACTCACCAACAACTGCAGACCTTGAGATCAAACAGCTGCAACCAGACATTGAGGCTTTTTTGTCAAACATTTAGCCTTTTTTCCATTTCTCAGCCGTATTGCTCAGGTCATGCCTTTGTGTCATAATTGACTTGCTTCAAATTACATTAAATCACCCTTCTTTGTGTGAATGCTACATGGAAAATGCATACTAAATTGCTTGCGTGTGAAACATGGGTTACACAACACACACAGTAGCAGTATGTGGTTCTTTGTGGCTCTAACAGAAGAATCAGTTGTCCATTTTTCCGAGGACAGTCAACTTTGCCTTGCTGCTTTCTTTTATTCTTCTGTGTCCATTTACTAATGAATCCCATATTACTCTTTGTACTCCGAGCGTTCCCATAGCAGCTCTCCCAACCAGGCAACAGCTGGAAGCTGTTATACAGACATGCCGTGAGAAACTAGCTCCACTGTGATTTTTTATTTTTTTTCACTTCTACAAGCCTGTGTGTGCATATGTGTGTGAGAGCCTGGTATAGGGGTAGTGAGTGACCTTGCCTTATATTCTTAATGAAATCTTCCATTTTTTAAAGACACCACACCCATTAAAGTATGTGCACTAAGTATACTCCTGAGATATATAATTTTGAGCACCAGTTTTGCTTTTATCCTTCAGCCCATCTTGTTTCTTCCTAAATCTTAAATGTAGTACAGTATTAATGTTTCATAAAATGCAAATCATTTCTGTTTTGTTCAGTTAATCTATTCTGCAAGTCATGACACATACAAGATTTAAAAGATTTATGCTGGTTTACAAAATACTAACACGTATTCACATTAAAAGACCATTCAATTAAATATTAATTTACAATATACAGATCAAACAAGTTCATTCTCTAGTGGGAGCTGTAATGTGGATCAGAGTATGTATAAAATGAAAAGCCTTATACAATTCTGCCCTCTAGTGTTGATCAATGAAACCTGTCTTACAAAAATAAAAACGCTTTAACGTCAGTTAACCCTTAAAGACCTAGGTAGAAGAGAGGGTTGCCTGCATCTCCCGTATTTTCAAACATGTTCCAGTAGTTAGCATCATTTGAATTTGCATTGTTGAAAAACTAGAATTTGCGGATGATTTTTTTAGTGTGTCTTTTGTAGCCATTTAAGTCTTTAAGGGTTAAACAATTCTCTGTTTAGTAAAAAAATGGGGGGAAAAAAATCATATATAGGGCTAAACTATGTTGCTACAGAGGTGTGATTGATTGCACTCTAATGTTTTTAAAAAGTCAGCGCAGTGTCGTCATGTCAGTCAGTGAATGACACTGAGTCATAAAGTATGTCATAAATGAGGGTTGTGCAAACACCTACAGAGCCTGGTTCAAAACAGTAACTGAGTTTACAAAACACTGTGCAAATAGGAGAGTGTCTACATTTAAATCTGCTCCAGCATGATTGAGGATTCAAGACATTTAAAATCCAGAGCATCACAAACTGTTTTCATCTTGTTCCAGCAGAGGACCTTCAGTGTCTTCTGCTTCCTGACAAAAGAAAAAATATCAGTGACCGCATTTCAACATCCATCATTACCAACATCCAAAATTAGCTGAGTCAAGCTGCATTACAGGCAATTATTATGAGTAACATTGGTGATTGAGTAACCTCTTGTCTTACCTGTGAAACTCGGCTGTAGGTCTGAATGTATGAAGGACTGTAGCGACGTAAGCCTCTCCATGATAGAAACAAGATGTAGACTGATGAAACAAAACACTGTAGAGTGAAAGCGATGGAGCTGCCTTTTGCCACATATGATCCAGCAAGCTGGAGGAAAAACAAATGAAGAAAACATAAACGGCCTTAACAGAATAGTACAGGCATTTGCACAGGTGTGTAATATTCAGGTATATTTACTCCTTTACATGTGCATTACCTGTCAAAGGTTTGGAAACATATTCTCCTTTGTGTCATTTTAAACACTATACATAAATTCTGAATACATCCAAACTGCGAATGAACATCTACAGTCTTTTAGATTGTCCAAAATAGCCACATTTAAATGTGATGACAGCTTTTCTCATCAGATTCACAAGAAAGTTGCCAGAAATGGCTTTCAGTTTACAGTTGTGCCTTCTCAAGAGTTCATTCGTGTCATTTCTTGTCTTCTTAATGTGCTTTAGACCATCAGGTATCTTGTGCAAATGCAGGTGGGTGCAGAGTCATATTCATGCTACTGCAACTACTCCACAAATCAATATTATGGCAAGAAAAACTCAGTTAAAACAAATATGACATGAAGCCAAAATATAAACATGTTATGGGTTCTTTAACAATTTTGTTTACCATATAATTCTGTATGTGTTCTTTCACAGTTTGGATTTCTTCAGTATTAATGTACAATTTTGGAAATTATTTTTAAAAAATAAATTAAAAACACTGGCAAAGTTGGGTCCAAACTTTTGACTGGTAGTGCACGAGAACATTTTTGTCACTGGTTGTTTTGCAGAATACTCTTTACTAAGTAACATTAGTGATGAAAAAACTGGACTTTTCTCAGTCAAGTGTGGCTCCACACCTCAGTGAATTTTTACATTTGTACACATCCAGACTTAGCAAAATAATCAACAGAATATAAATACTGTATCAAGATTTTCAATATTAGAAATATCAAATATTTACAAAATGAAAAAAAATAGACAATATGGTGAACAAAGTAGCAATAGAGTGAGTAAACGAATAGTGTATCGTAAAAAAAAAAGGAGCAAAATGACTGAAATAATCAACAATATACCAAGGTGAACAAAATTTGCAAAATAATCAACAAAATAGCAACAAAAGGAACAGGATTGGCACAAGAATGAACTAAATATTAACAAAATGAACCAAATCATTGCAGTAATCAACAATATTGTTTTTATTTTTATGAGTACTTCTACTTGAACCTTTGCTAAGTAACAATACAGTATGAGTGCTGTTTCTGTTACTCTTCACATCACTGCATATTTGTACCTGTTGATTTGTGCTGAGTTTAGCAGGATCTGCAGAGCTGAGGCTGACTGTTAGCACCGCACAAAATCCAAATATCAGACTAAAGAGGTTCAAAACCATCAAGGTGATAATCTGCAAGATTAATGCGAAATTAAGCCACATATTTGACATAAATCTTATATAAATATCATATACAGTATGTCAGTATTTACCTTCACTTTATTAACTTTTCTCTGCACCTCTATTGCCAGACATCCAGCAGCCACATACTGCAAAAACATAAAATACAATAAAGCCAAAATGGTCCTGGTATTATTTGTCAGTGATGCAGGTGTTAATGCAAATGTGGACTCACAAAGACGCTTGACCACACAGGCGTTGTCATGGAAACAGAGCAGTTGTAGCTCACACAAACATGGGTGACCGTGGTTAGTATGCAAGCAACAGCACTAAGCACCTGAACCACCTGAGGAAAGCATACGATATGAAGCAACTAAAGTGATATTTCTGGTTTGTTGAAGCAAAACAGTTGCACATCTCACCCCAGTGACTAAAAGCCTGGTGTTAACCACAGCCCCGAACCAGCGGTGAATCCTAGCATTTTTAAGATCCTCATGACCAGAAAGCTGGGTCAGGGGGCGGGATGGGGGTGTCTCCTTCACATAAACCTGGTACAGCCCCTCCTGGAACATATTCTGTCTCATCTGTTGTGGAGGGGAAAGATAAACATGTAGGAAAACAACATGATGTTGAAATACCCATTCCCACGTGTGAATTAAACGCCAGATTTCACAGGTAATTTCAGCCTCTTACCTTCCACTAAGATTATCAACTCAGTTATTATTCACAGGAAGTCATATCAATGGAAAATATCATCTGAGTAAACTAAAGAACATTAAAACTGTTTCTCCTGGTGTTGCTGTTCCTCGCTGTCGTCAGCTTCTTTCAGATGGTCAAAGGTTACTTCACGTAGACGATACTCCCAGTGTTAGGTTGAAGTCCACTCTAGACGAGGTGTTTCAGGAAGATCATTGGCCATGACAAAAGAGCTTATCATCTTGAAGATCACTTTGCTAAGTACCATAACTTCGTGAATCTATATGGATTTTGCCTTTTGTCTAAACCCAGCCTGTTAAAATATGGCTCCAACAATTACACTTCAACTTAATTTATGAAACTGGGTTTTTAAATTAGAATTCGTGTTTATTTAATTAAAGCTTCTCTTATATTTTTATTTCTATGGCATCTGATTTTCAAACGAAGCAGTGAAAGCATTAAGATAAAAATAATAAGTATAAACTTTTTGATTTCCTTTGGTAAATGGCATTGTTTCAGTGCAGCAGGAAATAACAACAGGTTATAACTGAAGCTTTATTTTGAGAAGGCAGAAAGTAATATGGGTTAGTATTATTAAGGTGGGGTGCATTAAAATTAAACTTTACGTTCTACACTGTTTGCAGATGCCTACATTGTCTCTTTTTCTGAAATATTGCGTTAGTGGACAATTGGGTGTATCTATCTATTAAAGCAGACTGAGAAGATAAGTACCCGCTGTTGTTATAGCAGTAAAATAAAACAGCATTATTTGCAGAAAAAAAAATGTAATTGTCAACTATAATTTGACAGCATTCAGAATGGAACAGATAAAAAAGAAATCAGACCTGGCTTGTGATGGAGCCTTGAGGAACTCCAAAAGTGAGTTTTGCATCAATTAGTATAATCAATATAAAATAACACAACAAACTTAATTAAGTGATCAAGACACATGGAAACATTATATACAAATTAGCATTAAGACTTTGACTTTTCTTTAATAGTGCTCGGTAAAGATTCTGCGCATATTATTGTATGTATCACCAGCCCACTGGTCCACTTCACAGCTCAGACCCATTCAGTTTTTCCTGGCAGTGTTTCAGTGTCGTCATCCTCCTCAATCCCCCCTGTGTATATGTCCGCCAGCCTGCGGAAGCTCGGCCCCCAGAGGCTCAGACTGTGAAAGTCCTGGTCACGGTCCGAGTCGGAGGATTCGATGGAACTGAACGAACTTGCATCTGAGCCGGCACCCTCGTAGTCAAACACCAGCACAGAGTCATATGGAGGAGCCGTAGGGTCTCTGTCTGCAGTGCACAAGTTCTGAAAACCAAAAAAAAAAAGTTGATACTGCAGGCAGGCAGTGTTGTAGACCAGTGGTTCTCAGCTCATTTGTGGTTCACGGACTATGCAGAAGTAAATAAATACAGAAATATATCTCTGTATATCTGATGTTGACATGCAGTGTCTGTTGCCATGGCAACAGACATTTGACTGAAAGATGACACATTACATTGTACTGTAAGTTAGAATTTAGCATTCATTTGGTTTATTATTTTTATTCAGTTGGGTTCATAATTTGTTCATTTTATGGACCAGTTCTCTCACTTTTTTTGATTGCTCTGTTATACTTTTAGTTCATTTCTGATTTTTGTTAATTTGTTTCATTATTTTTTTTATTTTTGTTTGTTGTCTGGATTATTTTGTCCAGCTTTGCAGAATTTGCTCAAAACATACTCGGATGGTTACTAACTTATGAAAATCTGTTTTGTTTGAGGTGGATAAATCTACATCTCCACTTGACTACTGGAAAATGTGGATCTGGAGCTATGAACCACTGTTAGCCACAATACATGTCTCTGAGATAAAACATTTCAAGACTCACATCCTCAATAAAGTGGCCTATCTCCTCATCAGCTTGGGGTCTGTGTCGGTAACATGGGCGAGTGTGGACAGTAGGAAGCACATCAGTACATAAGACCTCAGGATGGTTGTCCAGTCCTCGGTGCAGTTGACTCAGGTCATACTCCTGAAGCAGAAGAGGAAAAGTTTGAATGTGTTAAGATTTTGCAAAAGCATTACAGCAACTCAAATTACAGAATGGCCACAAGAAAAAGTTAAAGGATAATGTATTTGTGCCAAAGAGCACAGCCCTTATGAATGTTTTAGAAGGTGAAATATAAAGTACCTGCAGCTCAGTGGTCTTATGAGTGAATTCCATACAGGACACAGGATTTCATTCCTACATGTAGTACAGACAGTATTGTTGACTAGTCTGAAGTTAGGCATCAAACTTCTCAATGAAGCTTGGACACCAAAACTGGTTAAGTTTAGGATTAGTGTCAGGTTTAGAGCAGTTAAAAGATAATGGTTTGGGATAAAATTGACTCTTTCACAGCATTAACTGCATATGAGAAAGTTTTATTGTCTTATTGGTGCAAATAACACTGAGTAGTTGTTCTTATACAACACCTGGATGTAAACAGCATGATTGGTTATGGACATATCTGTGCAAATACAGTCTGCTAAAAGTTAAGTGTGTTGCATATTATTATGTTGGAGAGATGAACATAATGTAATCATCCCAACAACGTGGCCATACATCTGTCATCTCATTTACCCTCCTTCTTTCCTCCCTCACCTATTTCTTGTTACTAGTGTTTTAGTATTTGAGACTGGTCTTGGCTACAAATACATTTTTTACTCAGTCTTGAGGACCAGTTAATCTTTTGGTGCATTATATGATTGATTTGTTAACATTATTATTGTGGTTTGAAAAAAAAAGTAAAACTTTTCGCCAGTTCTTGAGTTGTCTTCCTACAGGCTTCTTCATTTTGCTTCTTGTTGGTAATGGGAATCCTATCGATCTGTAATATATGAGAAAGCTGTTTCCCATAATGCCCTTGCAGTGTAGCTTGTTATTAAGGGTGGGGGGAAATGTTGATACAGTCAACTGTCACAATACTTTGCACTGCAATATTGTATTGATACAAAAGCACCAAATATCAATATTTTGTTAAGGAAAAAAAGGTTGGAAAGTGTTGTAAATTCTCGGGTATCAGTTGACCAGTTGACTTTCAAACTAACTGCTTATTGTTGAAGACACAGCAGCACCTTATTGTAAAGTATCGTATTGCAATTCTCAGTGTGTGGTGATTTTGCAGTACTTCATATAGTAGTATCATGATAATGCTGTATTGAGACTTGCGTATCATGATAATATTATATCATGGAGTCTGTGGTGATTCTCACCTCTACAGGTTCATGTTATTATTCAAAAATTTCTGTTTAATCTGTTTTACTTAGTTTTGTTGATTCCCAGGCTGATTTATGGTCACATTCCGATACATCTTTAGATTTGTTTTTTGATTGTACCTATTCCTACATAGGCATTAAAAATAATCAAAGGAATAGCACGTTATTCCTTTTTCTGACAAGTCATCTTATGAACTACACTGTGTTAAACTAAAATTATGCAACATTAACTTCTCTCTGTCTCAGTAATACATAAAAAATGTAAATTTTTCTCTGTAAAATTCTACTGTATATAATTGTTCCATTGTTTAAAAAAAATGGTTCCAACTGCCCCTACTATCTATTCATTCCATATGTCCACAATGCAATATAAGTAGTCATCTGTTTTTACTGTGACCTCTACCTACCTGGTCTTGTTCTCCGCCTCCCTCCTCATCATAGTAGAAAATATTGTCTCTGGGAACATCTTCAAGAAGAGGAGCATCTTTTTCTGACCTCTTCCTCCTTCTCAGCAACAGCAACAGCAGTAGCAGCAGTACTGTGGTTGACAGAAAAAGTGGAAAAACTAAAGAACAAGTGAAACAAAAAAAATTTAGTCTGAATTAAAAAGTCATGGCACATACACAGAACTCCAAATATAGCTCCCAGAACTGAGGTTGTGAAAGAAAGACCATGCAGACGAGGAGCTGAACGTGGGATAAAGCAGGTGGAGACGGGGCCTTCACATTGGCAAACCTCTGCCTTCAGTGTGCTGTCTTGGTAGAGCCAACCAGCATCATAGACACGGATGATCACAAAATAATGTCCAGGTGACAACTCCTGTTTGGGGGCCAGGAATGCCTTGTTACCTGAGAGATAAAAACAAACATTATTTCAGGGTCACCTACAGTGGTTTGAGTGAATATTTGTGTGCCGGTACAGTTTCTGTCTAACCTGTGGAATTGGTTTCAATGGACCAGTTGATTCTATGTTCCCCTAGAAGCTCTACATTATATGGTTCAGCATGACCAGCTCCATCTGGGTCCAATATGTCCAGCTCAATTGGAAGAGCATCAATGTTGCACAGAGTGACTTTTCTCTGCTTTATTACAGGATGATTATCATTCAAATCTAATAAAGTCACCACTAAAGTACCTGTCCCAGTAGCTGGAACTGTGTCTACACACAGAAAAAAGGCAGAGATGAGTGAAGTTATTCAGTCAAGTTATAAACATGCATGTATACCAAAAAAGACAAGAAAAAAAATACCATTGTCATAAGCCAAAACCTGGACTGAGTATTTGCCATCGTTGATGAAGTGTGATTCTCTGTCCATGCTGCTTTTAACTTTGACTGATCCCGTGTCTTTATCAATACTTAGCCATCCAGCAGTGTCTTTATGCAGTTTGTACCTGAAATCAACAGAAACAACCTAATTAGAAATAAATTAGCTCATGTGCATACGCTATTACTTTGCCTAAGAAAGCTCATACTGCATTACTTGATGCTTGTTTTCCTGGCTGTATCTGGATCTACAGTGCTGATTTCAGCCACGAGGCTTCCAATTTCAGCATTTTCTGAGATGACTTCATGGATTTCCACTGGGTAGAAAACAGGAGGCTCATTCTTGTCTGTGACAGTAATGGTGATTTGAGCTGTCGAAGTTAACACTGATCCAGAAAAGGGAGCCTCGTTTGTCACAACCACCAGCAGAGTAAAGACTGAAGTGCTCTCAAAATCCAACTCCTTGGAATTAGTGAGTGAGAATAAATAAGAAAAGAGGCAGTCATGTGATATGGTTTACTTGTAGAATGATACAGTGGAAATGCACTCATATGCTTAGACCTTTGCTGTGGTGAGGATCCCCTCCATTTTATTGGGGCCCGGGGTGATGTTGAAATGCGCCCCTTCATTGCCTTTGATTATAGAGTATTTGGTGTTAGCATTAGGAGACCCCAACTCATCCTGGTCAGTGACTTTTAGGGTCAACACCTCAACTCCAATCTCATTCTCAGGGACTGATGTGGACATCTGAAAGACAAGAGAGCCTGCTGAATGCATCATTTCAGCCATTTAAATAGCCCATGCAGTGTTTGGACATGTGAAACTCACAGAAGTGATGATGAATTGTGGTGCATTGTCATTGCTGTCAGTGACGGTGATGACAGCAGTGCAGGTGGCTGTTAGCCCGTCCCCGTTCATGTCAGAAGCCTCAATGACTAGCTTGTATTCTGCATGGGTCTAACACAATGAAAAAGGTTAGATGTGGGCTAAATAATGCTTGGGAAGTGAAGACTGGTATTTGCTGTGTATTATACCTCTCTGTCCAGTTCACTTGCAATCACAGTGATCATTCCACTCACTGGGTTTATGGCAAACATGTCCTTTTTAGGTATTTGTGGCATCTGAGAAATTATCCGATATGCAATCATAGCATTGTTTGTGTCTGGGTCATCCTCATCCTCTGCTGTAATCCACATGACAGAACCATCTATTGGAAAATATAACAGAGTTGTCTTTTTTCTTTTTTACTTTAGGAATACGAGTGAAGCAGTGAAACAGTTTTTAATTTGTGTGCTGGGACACAAAGGTGGGTCACAGACCTGTACTGAGTGGGTCACAAAGTGTGAACAAACATTCTATTGCAATTTGTAACTTTAAATACTGATATAGTATGATGTCCAACTTTTATTGTCATACAGTATCTAGTGCCACAGCAACACAGATATATGAATGGAAGATGACAGATTGCATTATGGACTGTAATATTATTTTGTTATTTTATTTTTGTTTACTGCTTAACTCAATTTTAATTAAATTACTGCATTTTCTTGGGCATTTTGTCATTTTGTGGATTATGTTGCTCAATTTAGTAAACTTTGGCCCAATCATTCTGTTTTGCATTTTGCATTTTCTTTATACTAGCTCATTTTTATTCACCATCTTGTTTTGTTCACTTTGTTAATTTTCCTTTTGCATATTGTCTATTTTCTTTTTACAATTTTCATTCATTTTCATTCATTGTCTGAATCGCTTTTCTCAGGTTGTGGATATTTTATTTATTTATTTGTTGTTTTTTTACATTTTTCCCTGGTTATTGGTACTGATTTTGAATGCAGTAATAAGATAGTTGAGGTCAAAATTTTTATGACCTCAACTGTATGAAAATGAAAAAAAAAAATTCATGGAAATGAAAAGATTTTTTCTTAATTGCCATTTAAAAGTGCCAGATTTTCAAAGCATGCTAGTTTCATTTAGAAACAGTAAGTTATTTTTATTTGCAAACAAAAGCAGAGTTAATGTAAGAAAACAAAAACTACCAGGGTGGATATTATTAACCCCCAGAGGAACTGAAGCGTGATTGAGAAATGGTCTAAGTGAGTAAACTTAAGTTAAGACTGACCATTTGTCCAAAAAATCTGAGGCATCACTTGTAAAAGCATCATGTCAAAAGAAATGAGTTTAGATCTGAGAAGGATTGATGATTGACACAAAGCAGGAGAAGGATATACAAAGTTATCAAAGTATCCAGAACTGGAGTGAAAATCATGAGAACATTTTAAAAAGAATTACAACCACAATTTCCAAAAAATCCTGTGTAAAAAGTAAATAACATATAATGCAACAATTTACAGTCTCATAAACCCATATTTTATTGCCAATAAAACATAAACAACATATCGGGTGTTGAAACTGAGACATTTTACCATTTCATTAAAAATATCAGCTCATTTTGAATTTGATGGCAGCAACATATCAAAAAAAGTTGGAACAGGAGCAACAAAAGGCTGCAAAAGTAACTAGCAGAAATCAAAACCAACTCAAGAAGCATTTGACCACTAATTAGGTTAAGTCGTCAGTAATATGACTGGGTATCAAAAAGGCAGAGAATCTCAGGTGTAGAGATGGACAACAATCTGTCTAAAAATTGTGGAACAATTTCAGAAAAATGTTCCTCAGTGTAAAAGGTCAGACCTGGATGCTGGGGATCTTCAGCTGGATTAAAGTATGGAGACTCAAGCTGAATCATATGACTCACCAATGGCAGCACTTTCGCTCACTGTGCCGTAGACAGGGTTCTGTGTAAATTCTGGTGCATTGTCATTCTGATCAATGACATTAATGATGATCTCCATAGGTTCCTCAGCCTTGACGCCCTCATTCAGTGCATGAGCCGACAGCTGCCACACACAACACATTTATTGACAAGTAAAGATACGTACGTGAGGATTAAGTTATGATAACCTGTTAAGAGTGGTTTTGCTTTAGCTTACAGTGTATTTAGGTGTTTTCTCCCTGTCCAATGGTTGGGTCACATACAGTATTCCTGTTCGCCGACCAATAGTGAAAACACCCAAAGGTGGCTGGTCAGCCCCAGGTCCAGAGATCTGGTAGGTTATCGCTACCAATGTGTCTTTGTTTGTCTTAATCTACAGCACAGAAAAGATCATTAAGTGTGTTGAGCTGCATTAGCTACAAAATGCATTGTAACGTATGTAATATGATTAGACTTTTCTGCAGATAACACTGAAAGCATCCTTTATTCTACCTTAACCATGCTTTTAGGAAATGGACCCCTGTCATTTTCTGGGAAGTTAATAGGAGGAATGACCCATTCCCTTTTTATCCGCTGTAGACCGCCAGACATGTGTAGAAATTCAACAGTAGGGAGTTGCTTAAAGCCCATGTCGAAGTTGTTCTGTTTGAATGAGGAGGCACTGTTAGAGCAAATATTAATTTGCAAACCAATAAAAACTAAAAATTAAAAAAAATCAGAAACTCACCTCTAAACTGACATTCAGATTGTTGCCGCTTGAGATTTGGATGTGGGGTGGTTGTATACCTGCTTCAGTCAAAGCAGCAAAACACTAAGGAAGAAACATGGAAATGCACTTAATTAATGTGTATGCAAGATGTGAGATGCACAGTACTGAGGAGAAGTATTTGCCACCTTCCTGATTTTTTCAAAGTTAGAATATTTGTCACATTTAAATGTTTCAGATCATTAAACATATTTTAATATTAGACAAAGAGATCCTGAGTAAATACAAAACACACTTTTTAAATGATGATGCATTTATTAAAAGAAAAATAATAACCCTATGTGAAAACCACTGCTTATCAGAAATAACACAAAGGCTCTTCTTACATTTGCCAAAAACACCCAAGACTTTAGAGAAAACATTCTACTGACTGAAGAGATAAATGTTGACCTTTTAGGACACCAACAATCAAACATGATGGCCGTATGTGATGGTCTGGAGCTGCTTTACTGCTTCAGGTTCCGGACAATTTGTCATTGATGGAAGCATGAATTTTGCTCTGCCAAAAATCCTGAAGGAGATCAGTACATGATGTCAAGCTCAAGCACAACCGGTTATGCCTGTCCACCTCTGAATATAAAAAAAGAACAAAAAAAAATGAAGGTTTTGGGACAGACCTAAACCAACAACATCGCAGAATTCAGATAATTCTGCACAGAAGAAAGACCCAAAATTCCACAGCGATGGAGGAGACTGATTAACAGTTATTGCTAAAGCCTGGCTGTTGTGTTAAGGGTAGCACAACCAGTTCTTAGGCATTGGAGATAAATACCAATAAAAAAAAAATTAATGGGTTGTCTGAAACATTTAGGTGTGATAAAAATAAAATAAAAACATAATAAATCAGGAAGGGGGCAAATGCTTTTTCACAACATTGTAATGCAGAAGTTCTATTGCATTTGAATATTAAATAATCATACACTCAGATGTTTGAAGTATATGGACTTGGTTACACTTAGGGTTATTAACCATTTATTAGAATGCAAATACATATTTGAATTGTATTTATTAGGGTTAGTGGTTGTTGTTAGGATTACAGAGACTTAATTATCAATGGTTTGGCCACCCCCAATTCTAAAGTGTTACCACTGTACCACTGAGTCAAAGAAAAACATGCAGTACTATACTCCTGCCAGCTTTAACCTCAGAAGAAGAAAATTAGATTGTACGACTCCAGTGTCACACTTACCTGGACGTGACTTAACAAAATAAGAGCTTTAAAGGTCCCAATGTCTCCTTCCATCTCTTTCACAAAAACACCCAAAGACTGATCTTCCGTTGTCACTGAAGGGTCACTGACCCTCAGCACTGGATCAGTAGCCTCCTCCTTCCGCCAGGTTTTCCACTTCGTAGTATTCAGCTACTCTGCTTTCTTTTCTGTCCTCCTTCACCTTCGAATACTAAATGTATTTTTTTCCAGACATACAAGTGGTCAAATAAGGTGCTGTTCATTCATTCCCAAACTACCAGAGGCTACAAGGTTTTAAGTGCTTTATGCTTGTTATGTTGATGCTAAGAGTTTGTTTCATGTTATCAGTGCAAATCTGGGGAAAACAAGGAAGCCAGAGGTGACCTCAGCTCATCATGTGCAGGTGTCTGTTTATGCAGGTACTTTTTCACACCTACTTTTGAAAATTTGGAATGTTTCTGTTATACTTATTACTAACACGTCATTAACAGAGTGGCAACAAACAACATGTTTTACAGTGTAATATCTGTATCAGTGTTTTCTTTGCATTTTGTAATGTGGCATAATCAGAGAGATCACTACAGTTGAATGTTTTCTGAATCTGTCAGGCAAATGTTTACACAACACTTCAGGATCAGGTTGGTTCCCATGACAATCATCCAATAACGTGTTACCACAGTTTATTTTGAAAACTAATTCCCACACACAATACCTTTATATGGTGCTGAAATTGTACTGGATTATATTATTTTTAAAATCTCAGTATGCTTTACAACATAATATAATTTTACAATAGATTGAGGTCTTTAATATTTGTGATCACTGATGAAATACATTTAAAGAATAGTTCCAAGTATAATTCACAGTTTTATAGATGGGTAAAGGAACACTTACACACACAGTACATTTCAGAATGTCTAAAGTATAGTGAAATTGTACATGAAAAAACAAAAATTGTAAACAAAGTGAATATGTTAAACAAAACCACAGAACAGTTGTACTCTTTTTCCAGGTTTAACAATGTCCATAAGCTATCCATTTGAGATGATGTACTTTGCCAAAGGATTCCTGTGATCTAGACGATACCTGGCCAAGGATATCATATATTATAATGTAACGTGTTATATGTGTGTTACAGTGACTCTTAGTAATACCTGTATCAAAAATAGAATGTTAAAATAGTTTAATATAATTGTATGTATGTAGCAGGATGTGATAATTGTAGTTCCTAATCTGACTGTATCTATATGTAGGTCCCTTCACATCCAACTTGCACTGTAAAAAAAATCCCTTATGTTAGCTGTGATGAGCTTTAGGCAGGTCAGAGTTCAAATACACTACGGTAACTGTGATGTCATCCCTGTACATTCGAGCCAGATCCTCAGGTAGAGCGAGCATAGAGGCCAGTCTTTCCTGACACAGTTCTCCATATTCCCCTGTACCAAGAGCATGTCTGATGAGGTGCGTGGCAGCATTAGTGTCAAGGGCAGGAGACGCACGGGCCCGGCGTTTTAGCAAGAGTTCGTGCATCTGACCCAACTTCATCTGCTTCTCAGATGGAGAAACTGGAGCCTGGAAAAAACAAGTCAGTAAGATTGTAGATGTGTAGATGAATGATTTTATTAGTGCTATGTAACTTTCACAGACTGTAAACTCAAGAAAAATAAGTGCTGTGTCAAATGAAGGTATAACAATATAAGTAATCAAGACAAACCTGTAAATGAATCCCACTCAGATGCTCTCCAACAAGTCGCACAGCCTCCTGACTTCCTAGTTCATCCCACAACCCGTCAGTGCCAAGGATCAGAAAGCGGTCCTGAGGTCTCAGCTTGTGATAAGTTATCTCAGGTGCCACATCCAGGTATGGTGGAGTTAGGTAGTTAGGAGGAATGTACTGGTACAGGTTAAGAGAGTCCAGGTCTGCACCAGATTCCAAACTGGCTAAAATACTCTGCTGCAACTCAAGGCTCCACTTGAATCTCACGTCACCAAATGCACGCAGGGGCATTAGAACCTAAAATGACAATGAAAGAATAAGACAACTTTAGCAGTCTCCAAAACAACAGGGCATGTTCACTGTTGTGAAGATCTACTCCCCCCAACCACATTAACGGACACATCCCTAGAATCACAGGCAGAAGAGGAGGAGTGGCTGCGATCCACAATTCTAAATTATTAATGAACCAAAAAAATAACTATAGCTCATTTGAAAGTCTAACTCTGAGAATCTCAAATGTTGACTGAAAACAGAAAGAACAGTTTTATTTATTGTTCATTACCCACCTGCCCTCTACTCAGAATTTTTAACTGAATTCTCAAACCTCCTATTAGACTTATTTTTAGTACAGACAATGTTGTAATAGTGGATGACTTTAATATTCATGCTGATGACCATATTTCTCCAGTACTGGCTTCTCTTCACTGGCTACCTGTAAAGGTTAGGATAGGATTTAAAACCCTCCTCTTAACTTACAAAGCCATAAACAATAAGGATCCATCCTATATCACAGACTTTATTATTCCCTAAAAACCAATCAGAACTCTTCACTCTCAGAGTGCAGGCTTACTTGTGGTTCCTAGAATTTCTAAAACTAGACTGGGATGCAGAGCCTTCAGTTACCAAGCTCCTCTTCTGTGGAACCAACTCCCAGTGTGGGTCCAGGATACAGACACACTCTGCACGTTTAAAACTTAAAGTCTTAAAAGTTTCCTTTTTGACAAAGCATATAGTTAGGGCTAGGTCAGGTGACCCTTAGCCCTCTCCTAGTTCTGCTGCATAATCTTAGGCTGCTGGTGGACTATGATGTACTGAGCTTCTCTCTCCCTCTGCACTTATGTCCATGTCATCCATATTGTATTACTATACTATTGCTTCTTCCCAGTAGTTCTATGCTCCTCTATTCTCACTATCGATATCCTTCATACATGTCTCTAAATGTTCTTGATGTGCGGCTGCTGGTCGTGGACCAGTCCAGTGACTGTAAATGCCATCTAGTGTCTGTGTTGTTTGTTGCCCCATTTCAAACAGCTTGAGATAATATGAGATTATTATTATTATTGTATTAAATACAAGTGAATTGAACTGAAGACCTCTCACCCCAAGCAGCCGGTCATCTGTGATTATGGTGTTTCTCTCCGTGTCTGGGTGTTGAGCTTTTATACGCTCCACCTCTGCCTGATTCAGTGAGTTGTGATCATGGGAAAGGGGTAAAGCACTCCAAGAACCATTTTTTTCTTGCACCCCCAACACTGCTCTGCAGTCACCAGCATTTGCCACATGGATCCCATCTGTGCCAACATGAGCCACACAGGCAGTGGAACCAGCAAATGCAACCTACACACAGAAAGGAACAATTCCATCAATGTTTATTGTCGTTTAGGACAACAAAGTGGCAAAATAAAGTTCCATACTACCTGGATGGCTGTGTTTTTCATGAGGTCACTGGCAAGAGGCACCTGGGCCTCCAATGAGATGTCAGCATCCAACCTTTTAAAAGCACCATCCAACGCATCTGATGGACTTTAAGAGAAGGTAAACAGTGACGTAATGTACCGGTAAGCAGAATACATACATATACAGTACTCATTTGTTTGAAATAAGTATTGTGGTTTTTTTACTAGCATTATTACAAAAACCGTAAGTTGTTCCTTACCTCATGCCTTCATTATGTTCGCCACTGCCCAGTATTTCCTTCCAGAAAACTCTAAGGTGTTCAATGTAAAGTGAAGCAGATTCCCGATAGTTAAAATCCGTATGGTGTTTGTACCACTGTAAAATGGGAGGCATAGCTCTGCCATGTTCCATACACCTGTCAAGTTCCTCCAGATTCTGCTTTGGCATCATTGCAACTGCTGTGTAGTACAGAAGGCGCTCACTGACAGCCTGTGCACATGCCCAACCACCATGGCCATCAAACACTCCAAAAAGCATGCCCTTTGACTGGAAAAGATAGAGATGAAATTATGTTACTTTGAGAACATTGTAAAAAAATACATAGGGGATAAATAAAGTACTGAGGCAAGAATGCAAACCTGCAAGCAAGTGGCTGCACTACGACGGTCTTCATTAGGTGTGTTAGCAGCTAGTTGGTTGCTTTCAAACTTTCTAACAGCACTGAGAGCCCTGCCATCAAATTCTGGCACACTCACAACCTGACACATAAAAACATAGAATATATACATGTAACACGTTACTGCAGATCATCAAATATGTAACAAGAAATCCAAGTTTTTTAATCTTATTTAGCAACTAAATAAACTGCTGCCATTTCATCAAAATCCAATGTTCCTTTTACTAAAGGGAGACACTGTGATAACAATTACCTGTTCATTAGATCGCAGAATGCTGTTGATCTGGACCCGGCTAAGATGGAAGTCTAGATCCTGACGAGTTGAGAAACTGAATGCATTTTGAGGCCTGTTCCTTGATTCTTCACCAGTGAAGCACGACTGGCTTGATCTCGACTTACCCCATGTAGACAAGTGACAACACTGGACTTGGTGAGGATGAGAAGAGGTAAATGCTACAGAAACAGCAGACTAATACAAATAAAAAGATATTAGGACTAGAATTTCCCTAATCCGAATAAACATGAACTCAAAACATACAGAGATGTCCCCGCGTTAATGTGAGGCTACACAGACGTAGATCATTAGACAAACCTGGAATGAGTCAGAGGAAGAAAGAGTGAGTGTGTAGCATGAAGCTCGTTGAAGGATGCTTTTGCATCGAGACATCACTGCTGGTAGGTGACAGTGCAACTCAAACACCTGTCTGTAAACAGAGGTTTTATCAGCATGGCGTATAGCTGGAACACAACAATCATGCAGCTCAAGTAAACAGACAGCAAGACGACCTAGAAAGGTGATTTCACAAGCGTTAAAGCAGCATTATTAGTGCTACTAATGTCAGGGGGCCTACACTTTTGTGATATGTTTGTGTATTTTACAGAAATTCGGTCACTGTGCCTATCTTTAACATGAAGCTGAGAGCGTACAATTAGCAGACTAGCTACGTTACCCGCGTACGTGGCACCAAAAGTAATACTTAAGCTAAATACTGACAGACACAAGCGGATGCACTGAATGTAGCACCTTTAACAGACGTAGAGAATCAAACAATCTTGCAGGTGGTAACTTCATCGGAATCACAAATGAATCTATGTCGACCAAAAGCAGAACTCCTCCATCAGTCTCTGTGAAGTGAACTCGATGCGTGACGCACAACTACGTTTGACGTTTCTGACGTTGCCGACGTACGACTAGTGCGAATCCAGTTCACGTACAGCTGTGTCATCAATACCAATCCACTCTGTACAGATTTTGTTTCGCTTTATATAACAACAATATACCCGTTTGAAACCGTTATTTGAATTTTTTTTACTTTCACGTATAGTCTCGCAGTTGTTTATCGCCCATTAGCCTCCTGGTTAACCTCACAAATGATAACAGACTGCACCGAAGAAAGTAAACATCATTATCATTTTGTTGGCTAAAATTAACAGTTGTGAGACTTACCAAAGAATAATTTAAACATTAGCTTATAAAAGTGGTACGTTTAAAGGAGAAGGGATTGTTAGCTCGACAGCATACGGCTTGACTTGATGACTAACTAGCCAGACTAGTTTACAAACTAGCGCAAGCTGTTAGTATCAAAATTAATTATAGCTAACACCAAGGTGCAGACTAGTTACAGGTGAGGAAAATGAAATGTAACTTGGTGTTTTTGTAATATTCATTCAGGAAGGCTGTTAATTATACACCTGAACTAGCCGTACATGGATAATACAACCGCTGACACCAACAACCGCAATAGTAAGTGAATATTGTTAGCCCAGTGTTCAACATCTGTAGACTGTATCTACGAATATTTGACACTTTGATTATCATAAAAAACATATTTGTGTTTCAGCCATCAGGACAGACCTCAGTTTGCTGCTTGAGTGTCTGAAGTTTCAGATGAAATGTCCTGACCTGCAGAAACAAGCCCTTCTCACCATTCACTCAATCTGTGAAAAAAGAGGTGACAAGTCAGCAAAAAGTCATACTACCTTCATGTCCGTAACAATAAGCTATCAATAATTATTGTCATCTGCAGTTTGTAGTGCAGCCAAATCTCATTGCTTGATTGTTTGTCTGAATGCAATCATACTGGTAGACCTATTAATTAAATTCAGTTCTTGAGTATTTAGTCTAACGCCCTAAGATGTATTTTTTTACATTAAAATTTTTGTTCTCCAGAGGATAATGTTGACCTGCTGAGAGAAATGGGTGGTGTGGCATTTGTGTATAACCTCTCCAAATCCAGCATTGTTCATTCAGATGTTAAGGAGACTGCACTCTTCACTCTTGGCACGCTGGCAGAGTCCAATGGTAGGTGTGTGTGTGTGAAGCATTCTTTGAAAGGATCTATGACTTATTTTCACCATTTCTCCTCAAATAACATAGCCAAGCAAGAGAGTAGCCAAATTAATATTTGAGATGCTCTCATCTACTTGGACAGCCAAAATAATTGCCAACACTCATCATACAGTCTCAAAGGCCTTGCAAATCAGAAAGTGAAGTATATCCACTTGAGTGTCCAACTATAAGTTTTGATGCAAACTCATTACTTAAAAACCTGTAACTTTAAATGGTTTATGGTCCACCATCTATGTAACAGAGCATCGACTCTCAACTGCTCTCGGCCTGTGATCCGCCCTTTTCTGAACCTCTACTTCTCACTGGTCATCAGGTCACAACCCAGTTCAAGTGATGGAAATATATATTTATTTAGATATTTATATCCATCCATCATCTTCCGCTTATCCTGGTCAGGGTTGCGGGGGCAGCAGCCTGAGCAGAGAAGCCCACACTTCCCTCTCCCAAGCCACCTCCTCCAGCTCCTCTGGAGGGGTTCCCCCAGGCGTTCCAAGGCCAGCCACGAGACATAGTCCCTCCAGTCTGTCCTGGGTCTGTCCCAGGGCCTCCTCCCACTTGGAGCTAGTTTGCCAACCAGGGATTGGACCACGTGGACCCCTGCTTTCGGCTGCCACCCAAACCACACGGCACCAGATCCTTATGACCCTTCCCGCAGGTGGTTGGCCCACAGGAAGGCATAATCATGAGGGGCTTCTGAATCGCTCTTAGCCTGACCTGTCACCTAGGACCAATTTGCCTCTGGAGACCCTAGCAGGGGCGAATTGCCCCCGACAACATAACTCCTATCCACCACGATAAGGTGACAATTCAGTGAGGGGTAGATATTTATATATTTCTGTTTACTATAAGCTAGTAAACATTTATAACCTGAATATGTTTTGAACAAAACAGTATATAAACAAAACTACATCCTTTAATCTCAGCAACATTATCAAAGAAAAATAAAATACATTTAATGACCAAAAATAATCACCAAAATCTCCACAAAATTAGCAAAAATATCAACAGTGACCAAAAATGAATTTTGAAAATCAAGAAAATAAATGAAATGCTAAACAGAAATGAACAAAAATAACTAACATGAACAAACTAGCTAAGAAAATTAGCAAAGCAAGCAACAAAATGAGTGTAGTGAAAGCTACACAAATAAACAGAACAATCAAGACAATGAATAAAAATTAAAATAATTACGATATGAACAAAATAATCCACAAAATGAACAATATACTCAAAGAAACGCACAAAAATGAACAACATAATCAAGAAAATAACCAGGAAATGAACATGAAATGTGTTGTTTTTTCAATGCCACTCAATCACAACCCATTCAGAATATGTCTTGTGACCAATTTTTTGCTTTTGTGTCCTGACCCACCCATTTAAGAACCACTGTAATACAGTATATCCAGCTGACTAATCAGATGCAAAGCACCTGCCCAGCAGTATTCAAATGCATTCTTTCATAGCTATTTCAATTTCACAGACGTCGTTTATGTGGTGGATATATGAAAGGTCAAAAACAGGAAGGTCACATATCTGAACTGCTGTGGTAGAAGCATCTGAAATGAGACTATCTATAATGAAATGTTTAACTTTGAAATGTGTGCCGTTTAGGATTTTCTCCTTTGGTGCTGTGTTTTTAATACTCCACA
>JAQQAE010000729.1:0-30101 GCA_029823295.1 Pseudamia nigra
CTGAGGAGTGAAGAATACCATTCATGGCTGTGATTGGAATGATTGGTTTGATCATTATGATAAGACGATTCTCCTGAGACTGAATGAACTGCATGAATGACATGTTGAGTGGGTGAACGACAAGAACAATCAGCTGAAGTGTGACTGGTACCGCCAGATGAGGTTGACTGCACAGTCCAAAATATGAAAGATAATAGAAGACTGGTGGGTTGATCGGGCCAGGAGTCTGCAAGAGGTGGCCGATCGAGATGATAGTTGGACCTTCTATCAGGAGCTAAAGACTGTATATGGTCCCAGCTTCAAAGGTGCCACAACGGTCAAGGATGCCACCGGGAATGCGCTGCTGACTGAGCCAACCGCGATTGTGCATTGCTGGGCGGAGCATTTCGAGCTGGTATGGAATAAGACTTCAGCCATTGACAACACCGTGCTCAAGGAGATGCCATAGCAACTAATGCTCAATGTGCTCGCCGCGCCAATTGAGCTGGAGGTGGTACAAACTGCCATCAAATTGTTGAAGAATGACAAGGTGCCGGGAGCTGATGGCCTAGCTCCTGAGATCTTTAAGTATGTAGGTCCTGATCTGGTGTAGTGCTTGCACCATCTGGACAGACAAAGCAGTTCCAGAAGACTACAAAGATGCTACCTATTCAAGCGTCAGGGTGACCGGGTGACCAACTGCAGCAATCATTATGAGATCTTGCTGCTTTGAACTGCTGGGAAAATTCTAGTGAGGATAATAATCAGCAGAAACGGGGACCTGGCTGAAAGCCCTTCAACTGCAGAGGGCAGGGCCAAGAGTGGTGCTGTCAACATGATATTTGCTGTCCAGCAGCTGCAACAAAAATGTAGGGAACAACACCAGGACCTGTATTTGATATTCATGGTTCTGACACCCGTGATGGCCTCTGGAAGCTCCTGCAACGCACTGGTTGCCCAGACAAGCTAGTGAACATATTGTGCTCTTTCCATGATGGAATGCAAGCCCATGTCATCCACGGCAATCAGGAATCTGCGACCTCTGCAATCAAGAAAGGCATCAAACAAGGTTGTGTTTTGGCACCAGTACTATTTGGGATCATCATCGCCACCATGATCCGGCACAGATACAAGAACTGCAGCCTGGGTGTTCAAATAAGGTACCAGTACGGTGGTGAGCTCTTTAACCTGCCCCGCCTGAAGGCTTGTACCAAAGTGAGCTATGCTTTGATCCACGAGCTGCTTTATGCCGACGATTTCACCCTCGCCTGCCATTCTGAATGGGACGCCCAGCAGCTGATAGACTGCTTTGCTTGATCAGTGGTTTTTGGCCTAACCATCTCGGTGAAAAAGACAGAGGTTCTATTACAACCACTACTTGGGACAATTCCGACAGTACCAGTAGTGGATGTCACCAGAGGAAACTGAAGGCGGCGGATGAGTTCTGGTGCTTAGGAGGCACTGCTCCACTGATGCTGACATTCCCAGCCAGACTGTGAAAGCCTCAGCAACATTTGAATGCCTCTCATGCAGATTGTGCATGGACATGTGTCTGTCCACAAAGCTGGCAGTATACAAGGTGGCGGTAATCCCAGTATTGCTGTACAACTGTGAGACCTGGACAGCGTACCAGGGGAGATCAGGCATCTGGACAGTTTTCACATGAGGTGCCTACGTCGCATTGCAGGCACTGGTTGGTGAAGAATACTGAGGTGCTGCAAAGGTGCAAACCTGTGGCATTGAGGCCCATGTCATGGAGGTGCGCTTGCATTGAGCCAGGCATGTTGCACGGATGGGTGAGACATGGATACCGTGCATGCTTCTGTTTGGTGAACTCGAGCAGGGCACGTGGCATGTCGGTGGACCCCTGAAGCAATACAAGAACCAGCTCAAAGCTACATAGAAAAGGTGCCCGATTCAGCCAGACAAACAGCCAGAGCCAATTGGCAGACAGTGACTTGGTGTGCACTTTGCAGGGAGGCGGTGGATGAGTTCAAACATTCCAGGGTGGAGGAGTTAAAGGAAAAACGAAAGTGGCAGAAGGACTGTATTGCTGTGCCTGGCAGCTTTCCGTGTTCATGTTTACTGCTCGGCCACCGGCCTGCGGGCTCATCTGAGGGCACACAAGCGCACAGCTGCACACACACCAGGCAGTACAGCTTGATGTTCTACCGCGCGCCCTGGATCCATTGACTAAGATGGCCAACTGATACATACATATATACTGTATATACATGTGTATGTACAGTACATACACACATACAGTACATACATACACACAAACAGTACAGTACATACATACACACATACTGTACGTACATACATATATACAGTACATACATACATACATACATATATACATTTAAATTCCTATCTTTCTTTTTTACACAACATAGAGTGACTCCACATGTGAAAAATCTAACTTGTTCACACAAGAAAATATCTTTGTTTATCAGTTGTAAACACAATAACTGCCTTGTGTAAATAAGATGATTATCTGGTGCACAGGCAATAAAAATAGCACCTTTTGGGACTTAATGGGCTAACCTCAACTAACCTCTAAGAAGGAAAAAGACAGAGAGAGAACATACATCACATTCCAGTAACAATATACGCATCTTTACTTTCAGTTTGTTTTATTTACACACATCACACACATCTTGCACATGGTGGTTATATAGCTTAATACTGTAAACAGTACGTATTACAAATTCAAAGTTATGACATGACAAAAGCAATAGTGGGCTTGGAACATGGATATGTACTGTTCAATAGTGACATTGTGTTAAACAACAAAAACACACATTTACTGCCTTATCCTTTGGTATTACTTACATTTACACTGCTGTAGATACTTAATTCTATATATTTTAGCTTTAACATTAGAAGTAGTAGTATAATGGATATCATACTGATCATGTCTTCATTTCTTGCTCAAACCCAGAAAACTGGTTCAAAGATACATTTTACAGCTGTAGCATGGATCTGTTCCACATCATCCCAAGTTCTTTGAGTCACTGTAATTCACGCTTTCCGTTTGATGGATTTTTGCGGCGCTTTCCTATAGTAAAAAACACCAAAACAAAACATATATTTGAGGGCTGGTGTTAATAATGAAATTGCTTTTTTTTCATGGATCAAGTGTGGATTTTCAGTACCATGGACATTGTTTCCTCTTTTAACAATGTACAACAACAGGCTCGGCCACCTTGTTTGTTTTAACTGACTAGTACAGTATTTGATCTACTTCCTGGAATAAGAGTTAATTCTTTACTTTGACTGAATGCAAAGAAATCCTCTTTTTCCTGCTCTAGGGTCTACTCTACTACTCATCCACTGCACATTAACAAAATCACAGGACAGACGCACTTACTCTGCTGGTTTTTTCTCAAGCTCGTTTTAACCCATGCAGCACTGGGATCAAGACAAATCCTTTGTCCATCCTTTTTAAGAGTGGCACTGCAAAGTCAAATCCAGAGACATCAGACACAGTAGTAGTACTCCAAATCAATAAAAAGACACACAGAATCTTTGATCTACTGTTGTGTATGATGAGTGAACGTTGGCCTTTGGACTTACATAATCTCACTGTCTTTGCAGTGAGAGTTAGGTGGATATACTTCCACCTTCCTTATATAACGTCCAATGGGCTTTTTCTCCTTGTTGATACATTGACATCGCAGATTCACTCCTTGATCCCCAAAACCAATACCTAAGTGCGGTAAAAATGATGTAAACAGTATGTATGAAAAGACAGTTCCCGTAAAGCATGATCGCAATATTACATTTGGCACTGAACACTCAAACACAATGCTGGCAACATTTAAAGATTTCTTAACTACCGGTACTTTCATAATCGTTTATCCATTTCATCTGAAAGTGACACAGTTGACTCACCTTCTGGGATGGCCAGGAGAAACAGAAATGCTGCTGCTATAAAAGTAGGCATATCTGCTCTAAATTAAAAGTTGCAAAATAACAGTCAGCTCTTTCCTCTGCAAGACAGAGCCTCACTGAAAGCTTTTCTTCTCTTCACTCCTTATTTGCCGCTGCTGTACTTACTCAATAACTTGAGGCGTCTGCATTGACTTTTGTTGCGACTACATGCGGTTCACATGAAATGAGCTGGAATTTGTTTACCTTGGGCCAAAAACTGTGTTTCTAATCTTTTTTTCATATCTGTTGTATTCTAGTATTTAAAAATACATTTGATTTATTTCTAATCTTGGAATGTCTTCTGGCAACTTCAAAAACATTATCTCTCAAAGTGCAGACACACAAGGTAATAATTTATTGATTTTCAAAATTAAACATAAAGATTATAATTTTACAAAAAAAATCATATTTTCACTTTTTAGTGATTTAAATCTAGTCTTTGCCCAACTGCCTTAAGTGTTTGCTGCCACTAAGAGTTTGTTTTGACAGTCCACCAACTTGTCCAGGCATGACTCTAAGCATCAGATGGATGATGCACACACGGAAAGTAAATTCCTGCAAGGCCACCCAGTCACCGCAGGCAGGTACCCCAACCTGAAAAGAGGAATAAATCTGCGACCCACTTATTTAGAACTTTACAATAAAAAAAACACAGACATTTCCCATAATTCGGAGTCTCTGGCTTGTCTTTTGAGAGTTTCTTTGTCATAAATCTGCAACAGTAAAATGACAGTTAAGGTATTTTTATACAGATGAGGCACTCGTCCACGGTGTGGACTATGATCACTGTAGCCTCATGTAGGAGAAGCACACAGAAGGTGGCATAAAGGTGAACTGCTCAGGACATAACCAAGAATTTTTTACCACTTAAAAGGCTCATATAAAAAGTCTGTGGTATTTTAAGCGTGTGCTATATTTAGACTACTTTCACCTCTTTACTTGTCCACAGTAGCCAAGAGTTAATCTGAGGCATAAACTGCAGGCATGAATGCAGAGGAATACACAGGTTCAGTCTGCATTTGAGAAAATGTAGTGACAAAAGAAATGGCTGTTTAATAGGAAGGTGAAAACATTCTACACTAGAAAGCACTCACAGAGCGCAGACCTGCACCAAGGCAGCTCAGTTTCTCTTCATACTGAACATTTGAACCTATGCTCATTTCCTCATAATGTTATTGCACCGAAAAGTAATATTTGTCACTGTATTTGACCTTCATTATTGGATTCTTTGACCATGAAAACCTACCATTAGCATTTGAAATCACATACAGTACATATCATTTTTAGTTCAGTAGTTATTCACATAAAAATATTTCCATAATGGTGGTTGTGTTTTGGATCTAGCTCTGTAAATGGCAGTAAATCCTTGGCAGAGGTAACTAGAGTGTGCACTTGACAGAGTCCATGCACCCATCAAAGAACTGACCAGTGAACTGCCAACGTGATTCAGACTGCAACCAAATAAGACACTTACCTGGAAATGATAATAAGAAGTGCCATGATAAATGTTTTAACTTCACTGAATTGGTTTCCAAGTTATGGAAAACATTAAACATTATCCAGATCCTCTAAAAAACAGGTGAAAGTAAAGTTAATCACTTCTAAGATGAGACAAAGCCACACTCAAAACAATTTTGGTACAATTTGCTCAGTAGTTTTTGAGTAATCCTAGTAAAATACAAATAACCAGAAGCAAAAACATATCCTCCTTCTACTTTGTTGGTGGAGGTATGATGAAGGACGAAGCATATGGAAGACCAAAGTATGTTGTCAGTGGGTAAAATGAGCTACCCAGTTTATTTTGGTAGCTATTGCAAAAGTGATCAGGTTGCCTAATTAATACAATATAATTTGTGTTCAAAAATCCATACTCAAGCACATGGATGAATAAACCATAACTGAAATATTATTTTTGTCATACCACTTTAATCAAAGCAGATGTAATCATCAAAAGTAAAAGATGCCTCATTTTATCCTGCTCTACCTTATTTTTAATATGATACTAATTTTTTATGCAGTGTTGCTTTGTATCAGTCTGAATATGGATACCTAATATAATGCCCCCTCACCAGAAACTGTTTGCTCTTGCATTCCAATTACACAGCAGTATTGTAATACACATAATGCTTAACCATATCTATCAGTTCACTGTAAACTGTATACACATTGTTGACAATTCTGTGAATCATTCCAGATTTTCCCAGCTCCTGTTTTTCCTCTGTTTCGACTGTGTGGTCGTCAGTATCAGTGTGTAGTCTTGTGTTCACGTGTGCTTGTCTGTTAAACCATGCTTGAGTTGTATCAACCCCAAAAAAACCCCCATTCAGTATCACTCCAGATATGTGGTTTTACCCTCTAGCACAGTGCATGTTCTGTGTGCTGTATGGTGAGCTATGGAATGGATCCATGAGCCTGTTCTAAGATAATAATCCTAACAGAAACGAGGCATGCAAAAAATGCAAGGAAAAATACTTGTTTTTATGTTGGAACAAAGTCAACAATAGTAAAGGTTCAGTCACGTGTTGATCGTGGTAGAGCCTGCTCCTTTTGAGTTCACATGTACATACTGACTCCTAGACTTCCCAGATACTGTATGAACTGCACTGCCTTGCACATTTGTCATTTTGCTCTCATCATACAGAGCTTTTGAAAGATTTTTAGTCATAAGTACGTGTTGATGAAATTTCAATGAATTACTATTTTTGAAGACTTCACAAATTAGAAAAAAAACATAGGAAAAACATTCCACAATCATGCTCAATATGTACAGAATGTATCCTTTTATTCCTTATGAACACTGACAACATGATTACCGGTAAGTATAAATATAACTAAATTGTCTGTAGTGTACTGTGGGCGTATGAGCTGAAATCAGGGGGAACTTCCACAGTATCCAACCATCTATGCATCATGCTTTCAGCTGAGATTTCATCACACTTCTTCCCTAAACATCCGCAGCAATAGAGACATTTTTTTCTTTTGTGGGTGTATATTTACAGTATTTACTTTTTTCCTTAGAAGAACAACTCTGATTGTCAGAAATTTAAAATATGGGCATTCAAGCTGGTCCTCATGGGGGCAGGTTTCAAAAACACTCTATGAGTTTGGATTTAATGTTAGCATCATCTTACATGTTGTCTTTTATAGCATAAAATGACATACAACTATGGAAAAGACACCACTGACATATTTTATTCTGAAATTGGCATCTCTACGTACATGTGTGACAGGCATTCTATTTCAGTGTCTGTTGAATTCCATCACAAGCACACTTCATTCTACGTACTGATTACTTGATCATCTGAACCAAATCTTATTTAACTAGAAAAAGTAAATAAATAATCCCCCCCCCCCACCAAATATTGATTTATAAAATCTTCCTATGTTAAAGCATTTGTATTGTATTGTTTAAAATAAGAATACAAACTAGTTTTCTTTGCATTATTTGAGTCTAAAAACAATGCATCTTTTTATTTTGACCATTTGTCATGTTCTGCAAAGAAATTCTCTAAATCACGTGGGAGAGATGTTGCCAGTGGTTTAGAGAATAAAACAAAAATGTTTATTTCACTCAACCACATACCTATGAATAGTAGAATCAGAGAATATGATAATTTTGAAGTGGTCTCTTCATTTTTTCCATAGCCGTATATGAAAGATCATCAATTATTTCACTTTTCTCAAATATTAGTCATCACATTGCAGATCAGGGGACACTCCACAGAAGTCCTCGTCATAAGTTTACCGGTCACGTTATTGTTTTGGACGTCTCTACACACACTACGGTTTTAACCACAACATGGACAACATTCACGCTTTTCCTTTAAGGTCATCACATGATTTACTTGAACCCACAGTTACTCGCCAAATCCTAGCATACAAGGAAATAATGTCATATTTCACAATGCATAGATCAATTTCGGTGTATACTTATTTTGTTCCTGCGCTCTGAAGGAATGAGTAAAACAAGTAAACCTGTTTCTGAACAATGTACAGTAATTGGTCTCAC
This sequence comes from Pseudamia nigra, assembly GCA_029823295.1. Lineage (NCBI taxonomy): Eukaryota > Metazoa > Chordata > Actinopteri > Kurtiformes > Apogonidae > Pseudamia > Pseudamia nigra. Next base: position 7,925 of record JAQQAE010000729.1, read on the forward strand.
CTGTTATTAAGCCTGTATTGACTGAGTGACACACGATATGTGCCAAGTCTGCAAAACTAATCCTGCTTAGCACTTGCAACATACCTCTTCCCTTTTTTTTGTGGAAGAGGCTGCGATGACGTCCATCTCACTAACGGATGTGTTGGAGCCTGTCCTTGTTGCATCAGGTCTCAGTTCTGTGAAAGTTTTTGGCTCATTGCTTCATGTTTAGAAATATTTAATTCATGAGGAGGCTGTTAATGGCCTCTGAATGTGCAGAGCCCGCAACCTACAGAGTTTACAAAGTTAAATGCTTCTGTCTGTGTCTAGAGTGATGGATTATATACTTGTTCAGAGAGGATTTACAAACAAATCCTTGGGGCTGAACGGTTTTGTCCACATTTCTAACCAAGGAACATTTCTGCATACCTCTTTTTCACCCCTTTGTTTTGCGTTCTTACAATGAAAAAGTAATATTTACACCAGCTTAGACCCATTTTCTCTCTTTCTCAAAACAGTGCACGTGTTTAAAAAATAATCCTGTAATCTTTTATCAGAGATTTCAAAACCAGTCAGGGGCTCATACTGTATATAAATTCTTCTTATTTTACCATATTTGTAACCATTCTGGGATCAAAACTTAAGGGGAGGCTGATCCTAGATATCTTCCTTTGCAACAGTAATACTTCTAATGATTTACTGCTGATATTTTAAATATTAATTTATTAAGTAGTTTAAACCCCATAGATCCTCTAAAGTCCTATGAGGATAATATCTTGTACAAACAATATAATTGTGATTTAAAAAAAAATTTAATTTGATTTGTGATTTGTGCCATCGCAAGTCATATTCAATTGTAGTCCAGATTAAATGCTTTAGCCCCTCCCCAATGAGCCAGTAGAATTCTGAACTTTAAAATTTTAAATTCCAAATTGAAAACATCACAAGGTACAACTAAATCCCATTCAAGCTAAAGTTACAATGAACAACATTCAATATTCCTGACTTTTTCCAGAAAACTTTTAATGAAAATGCAGAATTCTGTGTTTACAGTAGCTGTATCAGAATCATTTTGGAAATGACCTGCTATTCAACCTGTCAGAACATTTCTGACAAAATATGGGTAGGAAAACTCTAATCAACACACCTTATTATCTCAACACTGTTACAGAAATCCTTAATACACACATGTACAGTAAGGACTACAAATATAATTGTGTTAAGATATGGAACCTTTAGCTTAAGTTTTTAGATTAAAGTGTACTGTCACTCACACAGATGACATGCATGCTTTACCTTTTCATTCTGCTGCAACACTGTGAAAAAAAAGATCACATCGAGCACATTTTTGAAAATATTAATAGCTGAAACTGAAATAAATTACTTTATAAAATAAATTTGACACTTTCAAAATTACAATACATTATTGGTTTAATTAGTAATTCTGTGGTTGTATTATAGATTATATACTGTATGATCTTCATGCAAATGCAATTTTTTTTTGAATATGAGTAGGACAAAGATTTTTGTTTCTCAAAGTGAGCTGTAAAAAATGTATTATATTTGAAGTGTAGCTCTTAGGATAAGCCTGTTTAAGTTTCTGCCACACACATCACATTGTTTTGTTTTTTTGTTCAAATGTACCCTTGTGTTTTATTATGTGAAATAAAAAAATAAAAAAAGAATAATTAAGAGATAAAAAAAGAAATAATATAAAGAATATAAGAATGATCCTGTTGGTAACTACCAACAGACACTGAAATGTAATAAAAAGAGATCGAGAGTCGAAGTTCATCTGGAGATTTTATATTCTGATGATGTTTTCAGGGTAAATCTTAAATGAGAAAATTCTGACAGAGTTTGTCATCATTTGTCAGTGACTGTATCTAACTGGTCATAACAGTCACATCACTCACATGCCTGAATCATTTCATAATTGATCAATGTGTGTGGATTGGATTAAACATGACATTTAAAACAGGAATTGGCTTTTTGGTCATGACCATCACGTGCTTTTAATAATCCAAATAACTTACTATGGTATTTGGAATTTACAGATGGATACTAATATTCTTTTTCCATCTTTGTTTTCTTTGTTTTATGTTATATAGCTCAATAAAGTCTTAATATTTCAATAAATCTCATTTAAAATTGGTTATCCCATTTCTTTGAACACAGTAGTTAAGAGTTTTATCAAAGGTTTTATTACAGGTTTTTGTCTCTTCAGGTAGCACTTTTTGTAAATATTCTTGTTTTGTCACGATGAAATAAGATGAAATAAAATTATTTTTTTTCGGATTTTGGATGCAGATTGCCCTTTCAGGAAATAAATTCTCAAATGCCAAAACTGATGGTTTGTCAGTCATTGTTTCACACCTTGCAACTAATTATTCATTACATTCATCTCATACCAGCTGTGGTTCATTTGTTAGTTGATTAATCAAAATGTGAGATGTAGTGATAATGGTAAAATTTCAATCTTAATATTACTAACACATTCACAGATCCATTGCTGTTTCACTTTTCTGCTAACTTTTAGTCACTGTGTTTTTCCAAACCCTGACACTTAATTGGTGACACACAGTGACCTGCGAGCTTCCTTAATAAATCATGTCTGGTATTCAAATACTTTATCAGAGCCTCACGCTGTAAATTCCCGCATAAGGTGGCCGACACTCCGGGTTTACACAACACAAGGAAGTGACTCATTTCCAGATGCTGCCTATAAAGGGAGACGCTCTCCTGTAAAGCGCTAGATTCGAACTGCAGGGTTCAGAGGGAGAAGAAAAAGTGGAGGAGAGAGTAAACAGAAGGAAACAGAACAGCATATATTGTTCGAAACGGCTGCTGTGCTTTGCATCTCTTAGTACTTCAGTGTTTTAAGAGCTTTCTGCAAAATATTCTTACCTATTAGGATTTTAGTTCTTGGAGTTAAAATGATGAGCAGCAAAATAATGGTGGCCTCTTTACTGGTGCTCCTGGCCTTCCTGACAGCCACTGAAGGTAAGAAGACGCATTATTACATTATCACTTAATGTACAGTATACTGTTTTTCTATTACATGGTCAGTCACATGCTCTTAGACTTTCACTGATGTGCACAGCCTTCTTTCTCCTTCATCTCTCAGGTGAATCATTATCAACATGCTGATTGCATTTTCTAATGATATGACTGATTTATCTACAACAAAACAGGGAGAAGCCTGGGAGTGGAGCTGCACTGTCGCTGCATCCAGAAAGAAAGCAGAAGGATTCCCAACAACCTCATTGCCTCATTGGAAATAATTCCCGCCAACTCCCACTGCCAAGAATCTGAGATCATGTAAGAAGACCTCATTTCAAAGTGTTCGTCCTGTCTTGATGGTGTTAATGACATTCTGAGAGTTTGTCATTGCCATTATAATTTGATGGCACTGGCATGTGCACAGAGTATTGATCAAAGTGTAATCAAATGAACTTGTTCTGAGTGCATATTGGTTTTCTTTGTTGGTGTTGCAGTGCTTCTTTGAAAAATGCAAATGAAAAAATCTGCCTTGAACCCCAAGCCGTCTGGGTGCAGAGACTAATTAAGAGGATTACATCAAAGTAAGTACTGTCCAGTCATATTATATCTATTAATTATAGTAGATTCCTATGTAGTAGCAGAAATTTGATTGAGCTGAATGTTTTTAACTGAAAATATATTTTTTTTCTATTTTCTTTTTCTGCAGCAAAAAACGCTGAAGAGATGGTGAGGAATCTGCTTCAAGATGTGGCTGTTTTAGAAAAATCAAAAGATGAAGATCACTGTCATTTTACCACTGGACAGTTTCATGGTCAGCTGATGAAAATGACAAGAGTTGCAACAGAATTTAACTGTATGTTTGTATCAAACATAGTTTTCAGTGACATGTCTGGACTTGTCTTTATGTTATATCTGTTTTTCTAACATGTGGCAGATCTTATTACTTGATATAAATTAATTATTTTGTCTAACTTATGTTTTCCTTATATTTATTAATGTATTTATTAAATATGTAATTTATCTGTATTTCCTGAAGTTCTGATGGAACCTGATGACTTATTAAAACAATCATATGAAACTCAACAAACAGAAAGCATTGCTGTGTTTTCTCTGGTGTTGAAGTCAGAAACAATATGCTGTTACTCAGATTTTCACTCAGGCAGATTTCTTCACTGCTTCTTTTATATCAACTGTATTCATTAAACACAGATGAAGTTGGTGATCGATTCAAATCTGGAAGCACTAACTTTGGGGGGAAAACAGAATCTCAAAGATTAAAATCACCTTCACCTACATTTTTACAGTTAGTCTGTTGTTCAGTTCTACATATATTAATCAATAACTTTGATGTTTAATGGTTGCGGTCAGAAGCTTTTAGGTTTTTATTAATATGACTTGGTGTAAGTTTGATATATTTTTAGGTTAATTTCAGACGTGTTTCTTGCATTTTTAGTGTCAACAAATTCAGAGAAAAGGGTGAGGATGAGACCAGTCCTTACTCTGTCATTTTGACAAATCCATTATTAGTTTATCTATTATGCATAATGCTACATAAGATATGATGAAATATATGATATTAACCAAAGTATAATTCTTGCATTGTAATTAAATACAAAAAAGAAAAAGATCTATCAACAACAACATTATTCACTTATGGATAAAGACGTCCTTAAGTGTTTCCAGGATCAACTTTACTTTGTTTCCTTACCTGAAGTGACTGGAATGTGACACATACTACTGGTAATAACCTCTGTAATGATTTTACTGCCCCCAACCCATGATAATTGTTCTGACTGTAAGGAAACATACACAGAGCTACAATTAGTCATGCATTTTCTACAACCCCAATTCCAGTGCAGTTGGGACGTGATGTAAAATGTAAATAAAAACAGAATGCAATGATTTACAAATCTCACAAACCCATACAGTATTTTATTCCCAACAGAACATAAACAACATATCAGATGTTGAAACTGAGACATTTTACCATTTCATCAAAAATATTAGCTCATTTGAATTTGAAGACAGCAGCACATCTCAAAAAAGTTGGAACAAGGGCACCAAAAGGCTGGAAAAATAACTGGTACAAACCAAAAGCAACTGGAGGAGCATTTAACAACTCATTAGATTAACTGGGAGCAAGTCAGTAACACGACTGGGTATAAAAGGAGTATTTTAGTGGCAGAGTCTCTCAGATGTAAAGATGGACAGAGGTTCACCAACCTGCAACAGAATGTGTCTAAAAATAATTGAATAATTTCAGAAAAAAATTCCTCAGTGTGAAACTGCAAAGAGTTTTAAGATCCCATCTTCTACAGTATATAACATCATCAAAAGATTCAGAGAATCAGGAGGGAGGCCGAAGGTCAAAACTGGATGCTCGTGATCTTTAGGTCCTCAGGCAGCACTGCATTAAAAACAGATATGATTTTCAACTGGAAATCACTGCATAGGCTCAGGAACATTTCCAGAAATCACTGCCTGTGCAATCCACAAATATAAAACTGTATCATGTAAAGAAGAAGAAGCCATATGTGATCATGGTCCAGAAACTCTAATGTCTTCTTTGGACCAAAGCTCATTTAAAATGGTCTGAGACATTCATTCATCTGTCCAGAGAATAGTTTTCCATTTTGCCTCTGACCATTTTTTGGAAGATTTCTTCAAATGTTCGGAAAAGGAAAAGGTGAAAAAAATTCCAGGATTTGCTACTTTTGCTTAATCTGCTCTGACATTTCAACAATCATTCACTTGAGTTAATTAAAATCAATGCAGTGGTTTTATTCAACATCACATGGCAAGCATTGCAGTGTTCTGATCAGTGTGTGCATTTTCTGCAAGTTTATAAATAAAACAAAATTAACAACATAATCAAGAAACTAAGCAAAAATGAACAAAAAGCAACAATATTACCATAACAAAATAATGAAGAAAATGAGCAAAATAGATAAATAAGTAAATAAATTTAAAAAAGCAAATGAACAGAAAGTAGCAAAAAAAGTTTTAAAAAATGAATAAAATAATTACAAAAATGGTAAATAATAAAAAAACACAAGAAAAAGGAACATGTGTCTTTTTGAATAACAAAATTGAACAAAATATAATCAAAAAATTCTATCAGATCATGTGGGTGAGAATCATGCATGTTTGGCGTTTTCCAGTTACCTCAGAACTTGGAGGATTATAACTGGGGGAAACATAAACTCAACATGAATAGTGTTCCAGGAACAACATGGATGCGTGCTAGAAAGGATGAAAAATTGAACAGTCCTGTTGATATGAAAAAAAAAAAATTATCTGACTTAAACCATTTGCATGATTAATGAGATTTAAATATTTAATGCAATTAACGCATTAACGCACAATAACTCATATATCAAGGAAAACGTGATGGAATCTTGTCACATTTGAGCGACCTCACTGCCAACTTCTCAAGTATTTACTGCTTCAAAGTCAATTTAAATATAAAAGTACAGTATACGTCTTTACACATTTTGAAACAAATTACATTAGTTACTGATGTTACTAAGTTCTACAAAGCAGGTGGAATTTAAACGCAAGTTTAAATTAGAAAAAAATATACATTTTAATGTAGAATAAATAATTTTAGTCGAGTGTCTATATCACCTTCTATCATGAGTGTTTTTGCTCCCACAAAATGAAAAACAATGAAAAGGTATTCATTGTGATTAATGGAAATTAATCCACACTGACCCTGTGATTAATCAGATTAAAAATTTTAATCGTTTGACAGTCCTAGAAAAAAATATATAAATTAGCAGCACTCATTCAGTTGGTGCGGATGGCAGCCATATCGAATTGTTGCTCTGGTTTGGTGGGGTTGCTGCAACATTCCGAGTTGGAATTCCAACGTCAGGGGGCATTCCGGTTAAAGAGTTGACCAGGGACTTGGAAATTCCGACTTCTGAGGACAACTGGAACGCATCATTAATCTAGGCTGTCACAAGTCACAAATATTTAAATATTTAATTTAGGTCAACTTGTGAGGATTTCTGATTTCTCAGTCCAGATTTTCACAGCTTTATTATTATTATTACTATTATTTACAACGCACATAATACATTCCAAAACCCAACAAATGAGCATCTTCACAGTATGGGATATCCATTCACCTTATGAGTATTAACGGCTGTATTTCTTGTGCATTTCTGTTTACATGTGCATTACAGTATAAATAAAGGCTGTATTCGCCTGTGGTGCACATTGTTCTCGTTAACCTGTGTGAGGATGCAGGCAAAGGGGCGGGACTGAGCGCACAGCCGGTGGTAGGTGCGGTAGGAGTGCGGCGTATGATGCGCGCAGAGACACAACACCGGCAGCAGCAACGGACGGACCGAAGACACCGAAATACACACAAAATGCTGCGTGTACGAGCCGTGACAAGCCGCTGCATGTGAAGATATTTAGGAAAACTGCAAACCATCTCTCCGGAAGCATCCTCGACCGCACGGAGCCACTCACGCAGGCAGTGTGTTTGCCGCAGAAAATCATCCCACCACAGCTCTTGCTGATGCGCTTTAGCTGTGCATGAATCCCTGCGTTTGGGTTGCAGGTCCAGGACAAAACCGGGCGGTGTTGACGACTGTGTGTGGCGGATACTGTTTGTGATTACACCTTATCCGCGTCTCCGCACACCTTGGCACCTCCTTCAGGATGGCGTTAACGATCTGCACGAGATTTACCGACGAGTATCAGCTGTTCGAGGAGCTGGGGAAGTAAGGAACCATGTTTTTAATCATCTGGCATCATCTCTGTGCTGTATGAAATGTCAGCGTGTTATGTAATAGGCCGCCTTGGCTTAACGACGCGGATTCCGAGCTGTGTGTGTCTGGTTCATTTTGACAGCGTGTGCGTGTGCGTGTGCGTGCCGCTGATCGGGTTTGAAAGCGGTGATACACGGACGTTAAATATGCCGTCATGTCTCAGAGAGCCCTCTGGAATTGCATCCTGTTTTTTTATCCCACCTTACGTTTTGCGCTCACGAAAGATGTGGGATCGAGCGTGTCGTCATTTGCCTCCATCCCGCGCAGATACTGATTATGCATTTCGACCTTTAGGTTGGAGTGAAAGCGAGCAGAGCCCAGGAGCTCCCATGTTGTAAAGTGAGCCGGGGTGAAATGCGTAAAATGGTGAGATTTGGAAACCCACCACCTCCTCCTCCTCCTCCTCCTCCCTGTAAATATCTCCCCTCCCCAAACTCTTCCCGCCTGACAGAAATACACTCTCGGTAATGCGACAGCAGAGCATGGAGTTGGCGATGACAGATTCCTCAGCCAAGCACCGAGCTGCGGTCAATTATCAGTCAGCCAGGGAAATCCTCACCCCAGAGACAGGGAGGGAGACAGTCACTGTACCTGCATAATGTGTGTGAACTGGTACCTGTCAAGTTTTTTTTTTAATGTATGTGTTTATAGGCCTATTTATACTGTATGTGTGGACAGTGGTGGATGACAGACCCTGCTGCAGCGTGTGGTCACCATGCAAAGGCCTAGACGTCTGCAACCTGAACTGACTTTAAGGCTAACACAGCAAAATTAAATATGCACTCTCAGTTTCCCATGGTCTCTTCACTAGGCGAGGGGTCTGCAACCTGCAGGTCCAGGGCCACATGGGGCTCATTTGTCCTTCTCCAGCGGCGCCTGTTGCTTTGTCCAATGATGGCCGTAACACAAAATAAGCACCAAATCAACATGGCAAAGAAAGAGTAACTAAATGGTGAACAAAAATGAAGACATATCTGAAAAAATACCCTACAAAATGAAGAAACCAATAAAGAAAATAAACAAGATTATATGATATGATACAATATGATAAATAAAATGATCAAAAATGAATCAAACAACCAATAAAATCAACAAATTGAACAAAAATAATTAAGTAAGTGAACAAAACCAAGAAGCTGAACAGAAATAAACAAAAATAATGAACAAGCTTAAGACAAACTATACAAAACAATGCAAAAAAGAACAAAATAAGCAAATTGTAAATTAATAAAATCAACAAAATGAGAAATATTAAAGTAAATGAATAAATGCAAGTATATGAACAATAATGAACAAAAATGAAAAAAATATTAAATTGAAATAATAATAAAAATGGATTGGATTTATATAATGCTTTTCAAGACACCCAAAGATGCTTTACACTGAATCCATTATTCATTCCCCGCACAGTCACACAAAAGTAACAGAAATGAACTAAATTATCTGCAAAATGAGCAAAAATGAACAAAGTTATGAAGTAAAGGAGTAAAAAATGAAAAAAGAAAATGAACCAAAGAATAAACGCATTGATTTTGACATATTTCCAGCTGAAATGTTTGTCATATTTTGTGTACAGTAATTCTTAAAGAGTTCAAATATTTTTTACAGCTCTACACACATTTTTTTCTCTTTTGTTCCAAAAATGTCTCTTTAGATTGTCCAGGTTTCTGACCCCTGAACCAGAACCAGTGTTGAAGGAGGACTGTAGTAAAGAATGAACATCTTCTATTCTTGTCCAGCCTTTATGAACCTACCGTGTTCATCTGTCATGAATTATGCAATTCACTGCTTTTAACTCTCCTGATCCCATATGGCATGCAGCCCCATTTCTTATATGTACGTATGTATTTTGACTAATATATTTTGAACAGTGAAATGCAGCCAAAAATGTTACCGCGATAAACATTTTATTATAAGGTCTGAGTGCAGCTGATTTATCATTATCATTATCATTATCATTATGCTCATTTACCCCATAATGTTATTGCACTCAAAAGTAATATTCTTACATTTATTTGACCCTTATTATTAGATTCTTACACCATGAAAATGTGCTATTAGCATTTGGAATCACATACGTATCATTATTAATTCCATAGTTTTTCATGAAAAATTATATTTCCATAATGGTGGTTTTTCTTCTGGCTCTAGCTCCATAAATGTTGAAGATGCATCAAATCTGTGGGTACATTACTGACAGCAGATTTTCCACTACAATTTGGTGTCAGTTCCTTGTCTATATCTTTATTTGCCACCTTATAATAGCTATTTTTCCTCAGCCTCTGTAAGTATAAGTCTGGATCATATTTCTGGAATATTACCCATATCTCGATCAAACTTTGTGATTTGATAGAATGTAACATGGTGTCATCCTATGCTTTTCTTCCCCTAAATTTTCTGAGTGATATTTGTGGCGTTCCAAGGACAAATGATGAAGAATTCTTTTAAATCTTCTGGATCCAGGAAATTATCCTGATCACTCACAGAATCTAACCAATTAGTCCTCGTGCCATTTCTGACCTGTCCTGAAAATTTCATCCAAATCCGTACAGAACTTTTCGAGTTCTGCTGTGAACAAACAGATAAATAATCTAACACAGAAAAAACAAAATGATGCAGATGGTGCAACAACAAGGAGATGCAAAAAGGAGAAAACACTGTAAAAGGCACAAAGCAGTGAAAAATAGCAAAAACACACTTATGGTTTTAAATTTTTTGAGTTGCAGTTTATTGCTCCTTATATTGTTTTAATTTAATGTTCTGAAATCCAGAGTACAGAAATATGCCTTATCACCCTAACTACTTCTAAAAGCCCAACTAGTTGAGCACTTTCTCTCTATCATGTTAAATAATTCAGAAGTGATACTATTAATGAACTAATGAATATGTTTATGTTGACATAAAACCCTCTGCTATGGATTTAGCTTAAGGGCCATAGTATGATGTTTAAATTATTACATTAGTCATTCATTCTTGTTCTTGTTTTTTGTGATGACCAAAAATAAGAAGCAATAGGAAAATGAATGGAAACTACTACATCGATGTGCATTTATATGCAGTTACATGACTAAGTGAGCAACTATCTTATCATCCAGTGCATATTTCATTTAGTGTAATCCATCACTGCTTGTTTGGATGCTAACCCATAACCTTGTTCAAATACTGAGGTAAAGGGCATTTTACAGGGCTGCTACTGCATGTGTTGTGAGGTAGTGTCATGCTGCACAGCTACGCAGGATCATCAAGTAAAAATGTTACATAACATGTTATACTATGATCATTTCCTTTACCAAATCCCCCATAAATAAGAGGTAAGCTTTAGTGGCAAGCGGCTTACTCAAGAGTATATTAGATAACATGTCCATGGTACATGTTCTTAGACAGTGTTGGTTATTTCTAAAGTAATAAGTTAAATCCACATCTGGTGTGAAAAAATCAGGATCTTGCTAGAGCCGCCAATCTTTTTTCTTTGTAGTGTCTGGATCCATCTGCCTTTAATTGATTCTGATTTCTCTGATGCTGGATGGAGCTAAACCAGATTTCATTGCAGAGGAGAACAGATTTAGTTTGAAAGAAAATGTATTCACAGACAGAGATGGAGGTTGAATAGCAATGCAGTTTATATGGTTGTAGAGCTGAGTGGAGCTGAAGAGGCCCGTTTCATTTAGAGATGAGAGATGCAGCTCTCTGCTCTTCTTTGCCCTCAAATATAGCTGACCTAATTTTGTGATCTTCATACATGTGCCTGAAACACCAGGACACATGGCTGACACAGTGGATGGCTCGTAGCACGTTGTTGGACATTACTGCCTGATACACTGCTTCAGTAATTGATTGTGTTTCATGGTGTGTGGCAGGAACCAAAAGATAAACTAGACTTGAAAACTGTTTTCAATGCATATATTCATCTGTTTCTTTTAGGGGTGCATTCTCTGTGGTCAGGAGGTGTGTGAAGATCTCCTCTGGACAAGAGTATGCTGCCAAAATCATCAATACAAAGAAGCTTTCTGCCCGAGGTAGGAACGCACAAGTGTACAGCAACAGGTGGCCCTAGGTTCCTTAAAACAAACTTCACAGAAGAAGTGTGTGTTTCCAACTAAGACACACTGAGTGGAAGACAGACTATCGTAGTACACAGGGGCATAGATTCAGTTGGATTTTGGTTGACTGTGCGTAGAAAAACTTGCAAACTGTCATTGTGCTTGTACACTTGCACTTTTTGTGATGTGTGTATATGTTGTATTTCCTTTTGTGTTATTTAATTTGTCCTTTGGTTTCTGTGTGTGTGATACACAACCTCGTGCGTGTTCTTGTGCGTCAGGCGTGTGCGTGTGTTCCGTATTGATTCAGGGCTCTGGCTGGTCTTGTCGTCCCAGGGGCAGAGCTCTTGCGAAGCCGACCCAGTTCTTTCACATCCGTCACTGTAATTGTAGCTGCTGGCCTGGTTGCCTCAGGCCTGGGACACACACACACACGCATGCATATACACACACACATTATCACACACTAGGTCACACACATATACACATAAATGCACACATGCACATGCAAGAGCATACATGTCCCAGAAATTGCCACAAGCATATTTTTGATTACTAACCAGTGGTGTGTTGCTCCTTTGCTGTTGCTCCTCCTTTACAACCAATAGAGTGTTGTGTCACTGCTTATTCGCCAGTGACTGGCGTCAGCTGGCGTCAGACTCACGTGTGATCAGTGACTCATGTATGCATGTTATGCTAGTGATTGAATCAGTTGGAATTAGATGATTTAACAATATCAAGTGTCTTTCCTAGTTTTAGTTCTTTTCAGCATCTTCTGCTTCTTCCCACTCTATGTCCTCCTCTCATTTACACCCACTCCTCCTCCCTGGTTTGCATTTTTCTTTCCCTCTCCTGTTTATTTGCACTCTGTGTACAAGACACACTTATTTTTCCACTACTTTCACCGTCTTTCTCTCTCACCTTTTCTCCCGAGCTGATACCTTACCATCTATTTTTGCCTCTGTTGCTCTATTTCTATCTCCTCTCTTCTCCTTGCTCCATTTATGCTCACTTTCTTTCCTAACTCCTACTTCATGCATCCTTCTTCCTTCCCTGTCCTTCTGCATATGTTGAGTGCTCTGCCTGCTGAGTGCTGTGTTGGTAATAGACACCTTGGCAGACAGGGCAGTGTCTCATCGCTTGCATGCTGGGATACATTTTCCAAAAATACTGCAAAGGGTTATCTCATCACATATGCATGTATTTCTGTGAGTACACACACACACGCACCCCCCGCCCCCACACACGCACACACACATTTGTGCCAAATCATAGCACTGTGAGGACATCTCAATAGGTACATTTCAATTCATGTGTTTTGTGCACATTTTGAAGTTTTTGCATCAGAAAATCTTTATGAGAATCACGGAATTCAAATAAAATGAGCAGCAGGTGTTTTCTGCAAACGTGTATAGACACAACATGGAAATGAAAGCACCTTTTTCAAATAAAATCTTACATAGCAAACATTTAACTTAGGTGGTTGGTCAGCTGTTTGTAGTGCCTTCCCTGATATTTCAGTAAAGTTTGAAAACATGTTCTGTAGTTCAGGCATTTTTTTAATATAAGTCAGAAACAGAATGCTGTACTTCTTCTACTCTATGATAAATAGGAGTAATGTAGCCTACAGCATCACTATCTGACATACTATGTTTTCTCTTTCTTGCCACTTTTCAAAGGTTTGCTTCAAATTCATTTTATGGAAACACTACTATTGATATAATAAATTCTGTAGCTCTGTACCGTGACATTGTCAGACTCAATGACTACATTGTTGTATTTAAATCGATTCCCATCTAAAAATGAAACAAGTCTGAATCCTTAAAGGAACCCTCAGGTTTTTGAAGGTTGTTCAGTTTCAGAGGACGAGACAAAATGTCCTCAGTTGTTTCACTGTGTCAGGTCCTCACTTCAGTAGTTAAAAATTCAAAGTGGTTCTCACAAAGACTGCTACCCAAGATCTCACACATGTTCTCTTGCCTGTCTGTGTGTGTGCGTAGAGGAGGTTTACATAGCGGGCATGCTGGCCTGTCAGATATGGTCTTACCCTCTTTCCGCGATAAGCCTTAGTATTGCAAGTCTGATTCCCTTCTCTCTGGCAGGATCATGACCTCTCTCCACTACTGTGTGTGTCTGCCTCTGTGAGTGCATGCGCGTGTGAGAGTATATATAATTTAAAGGGGTTTAGGATAGGGTTGGTGGCTGGAGTTCAGGCAGATCAAGGCACTGAGTGTGTGTGTGTGTTTATGTACACATGTGTTGGGTGAGACTATAGGACCAGCCATAGTCTTGCAATCTGCAATCCTGATTATGCAGCACTTCATTAAAAGCAGCAGATGAGTCAGTGAATGAGAGTGAGAGGAGGCAGTGGAGAGAACGAGGAGAAGAAAAAAAAAAGAACCAGAGGGCGAGAGACAGATAATCAGAAAGAGACAGAAAACCCTGCGAGTCAACATAGTCTGTGTATGTGCTCATGTGCTCACTGTATCCTCACAGCAGTCGGTGTTTGTCCTCTGCTTTCATGGATGCGTCAGTGTCCCGTCACTATAACTCTGTCTGCTATCTTTTGTCACTTTTCATTTGCTTGTGATGTGTCGTGTGTACATTTGTGCACGTGTGCATATGCCTGTAATCCCTCATGTGTGTCTGTGCATGTGAGTGTCCTCGTTGTGCACACTGCCCAACTATGTGACCCTTTCAGCTTGTCTTAACAGTTAGATGGCTTTTCACTGCTAAATCCACTGCTACAAAACTGTTTTGAATTTTGAAAAGAGACGGTTTGTCTCACTGTGTGAATATTGCATTGCTCTATGGGAAAGATGCAGAGGTAGCGAAAGAAGAAAGGGTTCAGAAGGATGGGCAAGTCAAAAATCTTGATATGCTTTGCTAGGTTTTATTATGATTTATGACATATTTTAATGTGCTGTTGATGGACCTTGCCATAATACTTCACCCCACTGGATTCAGATTGATATTCTTAATTTATTGTGCTGTACATCAAGTACATGTTGTCCTTGGTTGATGCAGAACAACTCATAACGGACTCGCCTTCGTCTGTGACCTTCATCGAGGTTGTTACGCTGTGCAGACACCTGACTGCACCTTCAGGAACCTGGACACCTCACATCCAAACGAATGTTTATCCTGTCTGATCTGCTTCAACATACTGCTAATAAGCACTGGATCAATTAACTAAATGTCACAATATAATCAGTAAAATGAACAAATCAATCAACAAAATGAACAATGATCAACAATATAATAAACTAACTGAACAAAACTGAACGAAACGAATGAAATAATTAAGAAAATGAACAAAAATTAAAACGACAGAACAGCATCTTTATTTCTTTGTTATGGTGTCCATTTTTGTTAATTTTCTTTATTATTTTGTCCATTTTGGTCATTATATTGTCCATTTTTGTTCATTTCATTGATCATTTTCATCATTTTATTTGGAATATTGTTCGTTTTTGCTC
Organism: Pseudamia nigra; assembly: GCA_029823295.1. Classification (NCBI taxonomy): domain Eukaryota; kingdom Metazoa; phylum Chordata; class Actinopteri; order Kurtiformes; family Apogonidae; genus Pseudamia; species Pseudamia nigra. Next base: position 23,210 of record JAQQAE010000729.1, read on the forward strand.
ATTTTATTTATTCAATCGTTCATTTTTCTGTTATGCTGCACACTTTATTTATTGCATTGATTTTTGTTCACTTTGTCCATTTTTGTTTCATTTTATATATTGCCATTTTTTGTTCATCTTGTTGATTCTTTCCTTCGTATTATTTATAATATATATTTTTTGTGGTTCCCTTCATGTGTTATTGTTTGCTCATTTTTGTTAAATGATTTACTGCCTGTGTCCAATGGATTTACAGTATAAAGGGATGCCCTCTTTCTGGTTGGTGTAACAATCAGGTCTCCTATTACTTTTGTCCAGATGATGTTTATTTTTTATTAATAGGTGACATGTACTGTTTTCCTTGTCTGTGGAAAATAAATCTGGGTCTTTCCGCTGGTATCATTTGCTGTCTTGTGGTCAACTACAATGTCACAGCTACTCTGTTTCTCTGCACATTGTAATAAAAGAGAAATAATGGAGACAGAGCTAGAGGTAAAGTCACACAGGGGGAGGAGGAAGGAGATAACAGTAGGAAAAAGGGGGATCATATGACTCACTGGTTTGTTGAAGGCTAAAATTAAATCCTGATCTCACTGTGTCTCACATTGACTGGAGTGACAGTTGTGTGTGTGTGTGTATCTTGCTCTTCTGCCATAAACATATTCATATATCTTAGCAGCATTTGTAACTTCAATGTGATAATATAGTGATGTGAAGGTAAATGCAGGCGATGAAATGGTAATTATTGTTTTTTGTCTTTATTTTAGTTTGGTTTTCAGCTAAGAGCTCAGACTGCACTGTTTTGCAAATTATTCTTTGTTTTGTTGAATATATTGTTCATTTTTCTTTATAATGGTATGTACGTTGTTCAATTTTGTTGACTGTTTTGTTAATTTTTGTTCATTTTATTTAGTAATTTTCAGTTTTTGTTTGCTTAGTTGACTATTTTATTAATTTTGTTGATTTTTGTCAATTTTATTCAATATTTACAAATTTCCCCTGAAAGAATAAATAAAGTTTATTCTATTCTATTCTATTCTATTCTATTCTTTCAGTTTTTGTTCACTTGGTTGACTATTTTGTTAATTTTCTGTTCATTTTGTTAATTGTCGTTCATTTCATTCAGTTTTTTCAGTTTTGTTCACTTAATTGACCATTTTGTTCATTTTCTGTTCATTTTGTTGATTATTTGTTTAATTGTTTACATGCTGTCATTCACAACAGTGATGCAAAATACACAAAATAAGCAGTAAATCATAAAATCAAAAACCACAGGTGCATTATTTACTTACATAATGTGTTAATAAGCCTTTTACACAAATTTCATCTTGTTCTATCTTACATAGTCCTCTCTTTTTTTTACATTTTTACAGTGTTTGTGTCTTTGTGCATCTTTTTTTTTTCACTTTTTACTTGTTTTATCTTCCTCAACACCAGCTTTTAAGTTTGAAATGCTTATTGTGATAAGATTTTCTTTTGCTATATTGTTCTATATATTACTTTCAAACATCTACCATCCGGTACGTGAAAAAGATCCTACATCCACACACAAGACTCAGGACTGTTGATGTGTTAAATATAGTTGTCAGCAAGTCCAACCACTCAACAGCCACATTTTACTAGTGACAGTCACTGGATAAAATGTTCACCTCTTAAAACTTTATTTATCATGCAAGCTATAATCAGATCTGCAGCGTTTGAAGATGGAATGAAACAACCCACAGAATGACTAATAAGGGTAATAGACTCTGCAGAAAGTGAGGGCATTCATAATTACAGAGCACTGTGTCTCTGTCTGTCTTTGCCCGATGGTAACTCTGTCTGCCTGACTTTTGCATTGTGAGTCTTTTTCATCCTCGCTTTTTTGTTGTTTGATTTGTTGGATTTTCAGTTTGCCTTTGCAGTCATCTTCCTCCTCCTACATTATTCTCCTCTGCCCCTCAATCACAGCATAATACTTTTACTGCAAAACATATTAAACATAGTAAATGTAAGATGTGAGGTTAAGAGTTCAAAGTGTTTACATACTGCAAGAAAAAGAATGATGGCCATTTCTCTACCAATAGATTTAAATGTAGACATAACTATGAGGTGCTGCATATGTTTCGCCTGTTTACAATTTGCTCACTTCAAGGTGCTTCCGAGTTCAAAATGAGGCTGAACTGATACGATTCTGATCACATTCCTCTTGCTTTTTTTTTTTTTTTTTTACAAGCAATGCACCTACAATACTATAGGAGTTGTGCTACTTATTTGAGAACAGAAGTCTGTCACTAGACCCGTCATCACATAACTACCAGAAAGCAACGATTAAAGGTACCTCCATTCAACTGTATAAAGCATTTGTATGAAAGTTTTATTATTTTTTAATACAATTTACTCTTTAGTAATTTAACTGCTGCATTGTTCCCCATAAATTTTTTATTATGACCTTTCTGGCCATTTTGACTTCATACTATAGTCATTAACGGGTTTGTGTATTTTTGTGTATATGCTTAAGTTTTATTAAAAAGCAAACATAGTCTAGAAACTATTATTATTTTTGTATATTCTAAAATTTTATGCCAAGAAATGTTTCTTTTTTCTTTCGGATAAGATATGCACAATTAAACCATCATTAGACTAATAATATTATGATGGTTTAAATGGAGCAGAATAGACAATAATATTTTAACCAACTGTGACCTCACTATTGTCAAATATCCTTCATTCTTATGCCAAACTTACTTCTCATGTTGAACCATATTACTTCATTACACACACCTTGGAACAAGTAGGTAAAACTGGAAAATATAGCACAGGGTTTGACAGAGGTGGCTGTATTTTTTTTTTTTTAATTTCAATCAAATGTGGTATTTACATATTTACAGTGCAAAATACATTATGATTTACTATGATAAAAAGGAGTAGGTGGCAAGGACTTTACTGGTTGCTTTACTGGTTGTCATGCAAGTCATTGTTGTAACCAAGGAGCTTTTTTGAAAACGCTCAGACAACAGCTGTGCTTATACTGGTGTTGCACACTTAAACAACAGAAATGGTCTTTTCATAGCTGCACATTTTTTTCAAAGCTTGGTGCCTGGTAGTGTTCTTTAGCTGTACCAAGTACCTGCACTGCGCATATGTATGTGTGTGTGCACGCACATTATACAAGATAAAGACAGACATTACCATGATTTATGAGACTTTGAGCAATCCTCTGGGGCCACGTTTATCTCTGACACCAGCCACCTTTTGTTTCTCATCTGAAGGGAAAGCAAAGGAGTTATCAGTGTCATAATTCTTCCTCTATTGGGAGCCAGCAGAGGGTGATAGTGTCTCAGAGCCCTGGATTTTTTCCACTAGACCCCTGTTGTGCAGGAGGTTGAATGGGACTGTATGACGGAGCTCTGCTGTTGTATTCACCCCTCGACATGGTTTTAATTACAATGCTTAACCTCTTAAGCCCAGAGCCCGTTTCTGTGAAAATGACATACCTACTGTACAATAAATCATGTGTTTCTCAGCTTCTATAAGACCTACATGTCTAATCTTACTGTCAGATGGAAGTGGGGCCCTAGTAGTGATTACTGTTGATGTGAAAATCTGAAAATAAATTATACTCAGTGACAGTAAATGAGGTTTTAAATACATAAATCTGTATTCTGTCTGAAAAAATCCATAAATTTACAACAAATATACATGTACATTTGGTTTATGAAGCACAGTATAAGAAAACTCTTTGTACATAATTGCTTGTTGTGTGGGCTGTGGTTTGTTGATCTGAAATTGGTTCAGATACGTTTTTAGCTGAGATTCTGGCGATTACGGAGGTGTATAGGATGTGTGGTTGTAGACAAGCCAAGAGCTGTAAATATGGGTACAATTACACCTTGCCCCCAGATCTGGGGGCAATTGGGCTTAACAGGTTTGAATTGGAGTAGAGCAATTTCAGCACCGTATTTTAGTATTCATATATAAAGTATACATATACAGTATGTACTGTGTCTATGTGTATATGTGCTTATATTTATTTTGGTGTTGATTAGTTTATTGATTGTGTAAACCAATAAATTAAATAATGTCCTTCCCATGGTTATACCCAAAGTGATTTTCAGTGATTTACATTTGAAAATTCTTACATGGAAAATAATTACCAAGTGAAAATGGGGGATATTGGTTTGCATCTGGATGCCTGTTGTGTCACTGTGATAGCTTGAAAATGGTTGGACCATTATACTTCATATTCACCGTGTCCATTCTATCAACTTTTTGGATAGGTGGCACCACTGCTTGTAAGTAAAAGTCTTAGTTAGTAAGTTAGTAAAAATTACACTATTCAGTGGCTGTGTTTTTTGGTGGATATTGTAATGATGGACAATTGAACAACATCTAGTTTTAATTAAAATATCTTCATTATCAGTTCTGGCAGACACGCCAGAAAACTTCTGTTTTCCAAATCTGTGTTTACTCTGACACTGATCAGACATACGGATGATTTAAATAGCAATTTGTATAAATGACATTATATGGATATAATGAGATGTCCAAGTTCTTTATGTGCAACAATGAAGTGTCCCAATAAATACATATCTATTTTGTCCATGTAATATATATGTATTTAAGTACAATGTTATTAGAGTCCCTGTGGGTGTAATAGTCAGATGTCCAAATTATCACATCATTTTGGATCCCTTGCTTAAAAATAGGGTTAGGTTAGACTTTTGTCTCCAGGTACTTAATGTAAGTTTATATAATGCATCTAAAATATTAATGCATGTACATACCTATGAAAAGTATTCATCCTCCTTCGATTTGTTCACTTTTTATTGCAGTATAAATTAAATCATTGTCAATCTAATTTACCTTGTTTGACAAGCATTTACAAAAAAAAATCTTTAATATCAAAATGAAAACAGGCTCCTGCAAAATAATACCAATTGGTTAAAATATAGAATGAAAAATAAGTGTTTGCACAAGTAGTCATCCGCTTTAAGTCATATTCTGTAGACACACCTTTGACTGCAATGACAGCATTCAGTGTGTACGTGTAGGTCTCAGTTAACCTACCACAAATGAACACTGCAACTTTTAATCTATTCTCCGTTGTAAAACTACTCAAACGCTGTCATGTTGGATAGAGATCAGGAGCAAACAGTCCTTTTCAAACCCTGTCTCCAATTCTGTTGGACTGAGGTCTGGGCTCTGACTCAGCCACTCTAGAACATTCACAGTGTTTTCTCTGAGCTGTGCAGTTTTTGCTGTAGCTTTAGGTCATTGTGTCTGTTTACATGACCACAGAAATCCGTTAACTAGGAGTAATCAGATTATTGTCGTAATTGGATATGACATGTTTACATGCACTGCAGAAATGTGATAACTGAAAACATGGTTTACATGTTTCAGTCCATTATCAGATTTCTTTCAAAGTACGTACTGTATGTACATATGCAGTGACATTAGACTCAAGCTTTGTGTTCTTTTCAAAACATTCTGTATTTCTTCCCTTTGAGGAGATGGCGGATGTTGAGGGTTTTCATTTTGTTTAATATGAATTATGAAATTGGTCTCTTCCTCACTCCAGAAGTGGCTCTTTTGCCTTTCCTCCGCTGCATGCTTTGTTTGTTGTCTTTTTCTTCCGCTCATGTTGTGACTACGTCACCTCCATTTTCTACTTTTTTTTTTTTTTACATATGTGCAGATGTAAAACAACAAAATTAATCAGATTAATGGGTATACATGCACAAAGACATTGGGGTATTGGGGAGAAATCCAGGTGTGTTAATCTGATTTCTTATAATCAGATAACTGCTGTTATCGGATAAAGCATATCAGATTATGCTGTTTACATGGTCTGATCTAATAACTCCAGAAATCAGATAATTATCGGTTTTCGTGTGCATGTAAAGGGGCTCAGTGTCTTCTTGGAAAATAGATCTCTTCCCAAGTTGTAGTTGGCTTGCAGACTGAAACAGGTTATTGCGTGATATCTCCCTACACATTGCTGTGTTCATTCAACCTTCAACCTTTACAAGTCTTCCTGGATCTTCTGCATATATGTATTGCAACCGCATGATGATGTCTCACCATGCTTCACAGTGGAAATGGTCTGTTTATGATGATATCCAGTGTTTAAACATAGTGTCTAGTCTGACAGCCAAAACCCTCAGTTTTGGTCTCATCAGAACCAAGATCCTTCTTCTAGTTGACTTTAGAGTCCCCACATGCCTTCTGGTGAACTCTAGAGGGGATATAATAAGAGTTTTTTTCTTTTCTTCACTGTACTACAAAGCTTTGATTGGTGGAGAGCTTGTCCAACAGTTGCTGTTTGCACCGTTTCTTCATCTCAGCAACTAAAACTTTTAACTTTTTCAGAGCACTCAGAGGAATGTTGGCGTCCGTCCTGTCATGGAAGTTTTCTATCGCTCTGGACACAATTTTGAAGCAAGAACACAAGAGTCACTGAAATGGGGTTAAAAACAGAGCATATTGTTACACATGTAAAAATAAATGAGACAACAGACACACACGTGTCCAAAAACCTTGCCCCCTGCTGTCTACCCAGACAGAAGAAATTTTGCAACTTATACTGTATATGTTTAGGCTTTTCCATATTGGTCTAACAACCAGTTGATTGGATATTGTCTTAACCTTAAAGGGTAAAAAGAAGAAACTTGGTCGGGGTATTTATAGACAGTAAGTCTTTTGACTCATCAATTTAGGACAGTGAAGTAACAAGCTGGACATGGGGACAGCAGGTGTTCAAACAGTTATGCAATGACTACTGGTCACACAATTTTCAAGTTTAAAATGAGAACATGAGGCAAGAATGAAAGGAAAAGTGTACAAGACGGTGATGAGGCCAGCCATGTTGTATGGTTTAGAAACAGTGGCACTGAGGAAAAGACAGGAGGCAGAGCTGGAGGTAGCAGAG
>JAQQAE010000730.1:0-30081 GCA_029823295.1 Pseudamia nigra
TCGAATTGTGAAGCGCCTAGAGATAATCGGCGATTATGATTGGCGCTATACAAATAAAGATTGATTGATTGATTGAAAAAAGACAGCTACCAAATAGCAGAATTTTGATTGATTTTTCAGAGTCTTTTTACAAGCATTCGTGCCACCTAAACCTGATGTACACTGCGCGATTTTAGAAACGTGTGAGTATGAAGGTATTGTACAATATACTGCAAATGCGTGGGATCCAGCATACACTGTGTGCTCCAACGTCTGCATATGATTGCGACTGAGTGCACTGTACGAGTGGAATCAGACACCCGACCCTTCTTTTTCAATCAATACTGAGCAGAAATACTGTATTTTTTCAGCTCTGTGGGTTCCACTTTCTTTTGTTTTCTTTTCTCTCTTACCTTTGGAGCGACACCCAGCTCATCTGCTCTCTATCACACACAAACACAGACATGCGTCTCTAATAATAAAACATTTATATACCTATGCAAGCTCATCTGAACAGAAATGTTTAAACTTTTAGCCAAAGCTAACTTATTGGCTCCAGTATGTGTAATGTTTATTGCTTTATTCTTGACTTCACTCACTGTTTCCTGCTGCTGCACTGTTGCTGCACAGGCGCAGTGAGGAGAAAAGCAAAGAAAACACACAGTGATGGAAATCAAACATGTTTGAAACCTATTTCATGCACAATTTTAGGCTCCAATAGCTGTTTATCAATCTGACAGGAGTGTGAGGCATGATTTCCGGCTACAATTGTGTGTGGATGCCAGGGACAAGCATGGACGCAAATCAGGTCTGAAATCGAACAGTGTATGTTGGCCTTAATGGAAATGCTACAGCAGGGTCCAAACAAATCAGACATATTTGATTTATTGTGTCTTTTCTTGAAATAAGCAGTAGCGCTACCTATCCAGAAAGTTTGCAGGATGGATATCTTTAAATCATTAGAAGCCACAGCATGTTCCAGCAAGTAAATTGTTTCAACCATTTTCAACTTACTGGGTAACATGCCAGGTATGTGAACACGGATGTGGAATCATGAAACCAATCTGCATTTTAGGTGGATACTAATAAATATTTGCCTGGAGTTGCAAAAAATGTGAAGAATTAGATTGCAGGTACACAAGCCTTGTGTTTGTCTTTCTTTCATCTAAATTTAAATCAACACTACTAATAACTGCAAGTTGGCTTCTCAAAACAGACTATTTGAGCTTATATAGTAGAAAATCTTCAGCAAATGAGTTCACTGAATTCCTTCCCACTGATTGCTCTTCAGTGAAAATGTCTGCTTTAGTGAGTCGCTGGAAAGAAAACCTGCAGTGTCTTGGTCCTTTGTTGCAAAGATTGGACACCACTGTTCTGGACTAATGCAATATTTTGGTGCATTTATGAAATTACAGAACTAACTGGAGGAGTTTTCCTGCTGTGAATAGAAAACCCTACAATAAAGCAAATGGCTGACATTTTTGCTATTTTCACTGGTGGGTACCATTTGCAACAAAAACAATATGTATTAATTGAGAAAATAAATATACCATCACATATAAGCTGACACAGCTAAAAAATAGCTCTGCAGGGAGTTTGAGTTCTCCCTAAACAATTAATAGACCAAATGTCAAAATAAAAAGTAGTCTGCTTGGAAAATAAATAAATATAATGCACGCATAACATAGCATGTTATTCACATTTCAGCTGATGAAAACGTTTTTCATTTGATGCACTAGCTGTGCATTTTTACAGGTGGTTAATGGAAGGATGCCTCAGAGCCATTGGAGCTACTGTATGTTGTACGGAGACGAAAGAAATACGGTTCGTGGTAAAAAAGTGGAAAGGATCTTGCTCAAGCGCTCTTTCTATAAGACAAAATCAGAAATGAAAGTCTCATTCCTTTGTGTATGTGGACCATGTCTGTGTGTGTGTGTGTGTGTGTGTTCTCTAAAGACTGGCTTGTTCTAAGAAGCAAGGATTGTTTTATTCAACAACTCATCTTAAAAGGAAACAGACAACAAAGGAAAAGACTATATTTGGCAATAAAAAAAAATGCTGCAGTTTTATTGAAGGAGTCGATCACTTGATCTGCAAATAAACTGATCTCAGCAGTAATCATAGTTTGCTTCGACAGCAAACCTAGGAGGACTTTAACACTTTGCTGCTACTTGCATTATGAACCATGCTTGAAGAAACCTGGCCAAGACAAGAGTTCGGCTTAAAGAGATACTAAACCCTAAAACATGTTTTACGAATTATGAAATGAATCATATAATATGCAAATACATTAATACTGGTTATTATCTCTGATTCTGTTTGCTGTTAATTGGTGATACTTAGATGTGGGTCCAGAGGGACTCCAGTGACAACGGGTACTTTTAAGGCATTAAAAATGCTATACGTTCATATGCTATTTGTAATGTAATGAAAGATTAGTGATGAGTATCATTATTTGTTTGAATGTAGCATTTTTAATTTGCAAAAACAAAATTATTTGCCTATTTATTTTAGACTGAAACCAAATGTATATAAAATGTTAAAAGTTATATAATTCAAAAGACATTACTGTACAGTTTATACTTGCAAAATTTTGCAGAGAAATTGTACTTGCATTTGGATATGAGTAATCTGTTGCCATATTTATTTATTTATTCATTCATTTACTATTTATGTTAGTCTAATATGTGTTTGGCTGTTTGCTTATTTTGTTTGGAGCAACCTGTTTTCCTCCTGCCTTGTTGTGTATGTATCCTCTTTTTCCCCAGGGGGCATCTAGGGAGAAAAAAAAACTAAATTAAACTAAACTAAACTGGTGAAAATAAACATAACTCTCATCAAATATGTAAAAATCGCCATTTTCTACGTGAAAACAGCTCAACTCACCCCTTCCTATGTAAGAATCTTATTAATCCTCGCCACCTTATTAATAAAGCAAAGATAGACATCCTGGACACCCATTTGTCAAACAATTTGTAGACAAAACAAATATCATGAGGTTGCTGCACCTGACACTGCCAAACATTCATTTTCCAAGCTGGAGCCTTTACTCCATTCAGAATTCCACTGGGTGATTTAACCTCATAAAACCTTGGTCAGTGAATTTGTTTGTCGGTTTCAGTCTTATTGTTTGGGAACCTACAGGTTACATCTCTGTCCCTGTATATGTCCTGGTTATGAGCAGAGTTCTATATTATTAATTTCAATTGTCAGAAAATAAATGAGGTTCAGCAAAGTCCAACGAATTGACAGGTGGGCTGTTCAACCCTGAACAGACTCCACATTTTATGACATAGAGGTATCCAAAAAGTATGTCATAATGCAAGTAGGAAAGTTGTAAGGCACAGCGGTTTTCACCTACAATATCCATTTTTTATGTTTGTTGATTGTTGTGTGTGTTATCACCAGTATCAATGTGTTTCGTTACACTTTTGTCACACAATTGCATTTACAGAACCTAGTTTAGTGTTTAGTATAACTTTAAGTAAAGATGTTGAAGCTATGAAGATCCAACTTTGCAGGAGGCTGAGCTGTCATACTGACGTGGCTGTCAAAACCTGGCATGGAAAACAATTTCCATTAAAAAAATCAGATGGACAACCATCATAGAGGGTCCAAATAAAACATTCGAGACACTGATGACTTATGACAAAAATTTGCTCACTTAGTTTTAGAGGGAAGTTCAGTGTAACTTTATGACAGCCAGGGCTTTTTGAGCCACACAGTGGCTGCTGACAGTATTACAACATCATTTTTGCATCAGCCTCTCTGGACAGCCCTGGTGCTGGCTCACTGCTCTAGACTCAGAGCAGGGGTAAAGATATATACTGCTGTTTTCTTTAAACAATTCAGGTTACAAACATTTACTCCCGACTGCATCCCAAAGTCATCACAGTTTGTGAAATTTCCCTTTTGGCTGCACTGCAAGCTGAGCTCAGAGTGTGTGACAGATCTTACCATTGACTGCACAGTAAACAGACTCACAGAGAAGGACACCAGTGCCGTGACCACGATGGCCCACATAACAGGTTCGGCGTCAAAGCCCCTGCAGACAAAAAAAAATCAAACACAAGCGCAGTGAGAGAGGTACCCCATCGGTTCCTGTCCAACTCATCAGTAAGCAAAGGAGAATCAGAAACAGCGGGGTTCTTTTCTATCCCAAAAAGGAAACATTGCTTTCTTGTAACAAATGTTTTCATTTAATAATCTGTATTATGGCTCTCAACTATAGAGCAGTGGCAGAGATCCCCACCGGATGTGCACTGCATTATGTATTGCCTATGTTCATCTCCTATCATTTACAGCTTTGGTTATAGCAGAATCCTATAAATATGATAATTTGGATGTATTATTGATATCCAGGCTTCAACTGATGCCTTTTTTTGACAAGCTGAAAAAATATTTCTCACAGATGGAAAAATCAGTTTTGAACTATTTGTAGCTTTATCTTGAGGTGAAGACCATAAAATGCAATTCTATATGTTCTTTTTTTAATTTGGCAAACCAGCAGTGATAACATCTTATCACGTTTGATGGCTTCATGGCTGGCATCCATCACCCTATCAGATATGGATCAAATACGGGTTATTATTGTGCAAATGACTCAGCATCAGGTGGGGAATCAGCCTTGCGAGCAAACACTCACGCTGCCACGGATCCGAACATCAGGCCCTCTGCAATCGTCTGCAACCGAGATAGAGGGATGGAGAGACAAACAGAAAGTAAATACATGACAAAACTGTGAAATAGAGCAGATGCGATGAGGGCGTTTAATTTGATGCCTGGCTGATGCTCCGTCTACTCACAAACGCAAAGAGGGAGAGGAGATTATGGGGGGCGTCACGTCGGTGGTGGGAGAAGTTAAAATAGTAAACGCAGAGGGAGTACATCACCATCCTGTTCACACAGAATATAGAAAAGAATGTAAATAACAATAAACAGATGGGGATGTCTTCAGTATTAATGTACAATGTTGAAAATAATACAGATCAGGGAGAAGGTGTGTTCAAACATTTGACTGGAGGCGTATATTTAGTGTGTTCAAGTCCTATTAGAAATCATTCAAACCAGATTTAAGATGCAGCTTGTGTCAGTTCTCTCCTGTTTACTTCTTAAATGAGCAAGATAATAAGTGTGTTCACAAGATAAACACAGATGAACACAACAATGACAAAAGTGAAGAAAAGTGAAGAAAATAAACAAATTTAGCCAAAAATGAATAAAATAATTAAAAAAAACATAAATGAAGAAAATAATGCACACATTTCCAAAGAAGTTAACAAAAACTAAACCACATAACCAAGAAAAATTACAAATATGACAAAAATAATGACAAATTTACAAAAATGAAGACAGTAAGAAACAAAATAACTAAAGCAATCAAAAAAAACCTAAAATTAACAAAATACTGCAAAAATTTACCAAAAATGAACAAAATATGAACAAAATAATAAAAAACAAATAAAAATGAAGACTGTAATACATAAATTCACAAGGGCATTAAGACAATAATCCAAAAAAAACAAAAATGTAAAAAATAAGGTACAATTATCTTAATTTTAATATCAGCAATAATAATTCTCCAAAAAATGAACAAAAAATGCAAAAGAACAGATAAAGATAAACAAAGTAATCACAAAAATGACCAAAAATAATGAAGAAATCAACATTTTAAATATGTGCAAATACAAAGGAAAAAGGACACACATTAGGTACTGAAGCTTTAATATGTCAGGAATGTGGATTTTAAGCCAAAAGTCCTGAGCTCACTTTGACATGAAAACACTAAAACATGGAAAAAGACAGAGTGTGGTATATGTATCACTCTGTAACTGGGTGTTTCTTGGATTCGTAGTCATAGTGGGGGCTAACAGTGTGTGATTTGGATTCACAGATTCCCATATGCTGCCACTCGGGTCAATAATAGCCAGGCATAACATGTCTTTCCCCTGTTATGCAGACGATTTGCAGCTATATTTACCTTTGAACCCAGAACAAACTAACTCACAAAGTGTTCTGTTGGATTGCATCGCTGATATTAAGCTGTGGTTAAGGCAAAATTTTCTTCATTTAAATGAAGAAAAAACAGAATGTATTGTGTTTGGGGATACTGTAACGGCTGGCTTTCTCTCTCTTTAAGGCTCAGTTCAGCTGTCAGAAATTTGGGGGTGATTTTTGACAGCCATTTAAAATTTGATAAACAGATTGACAATGTAGTCAAGTTGAGCTTTTATCAATTACGTTTGTTATCCAAAGCCAAACCTTTCCTGTGCTGTCGTGATCTTGAGATAGCCACCCATGCTTTAATCACATCTCGACTTGATCACTACAATGCACTTTATGTTGGCATCTCTCAGTTTTCTCTCCGCCGCCTTCAACTTGTGCAAAATGCAGCGGCCCGTCTTTTGAGCAACACAACTAGGCGAGAGCACATTACTCCGATCCTTTTTTCACTTCATTGGTTTCCAGTCCATTTTAGAATTCATTTTCAACTTTTGCTTTTTGTTTTAAAAGCTCTTAATGGCCTTGCTCCGGTTTATATGTCTGAGACTTTGACTGTCCATGACCAAGGCAGGGCTTTGAGGTCATCCAATCAGCTTTTGCTGGATGTGCCTAGGTCAAGGTATAAACGTTGGGGTGACCGAGCCTTTTTTGTTGCCGCCCCCAGAATAATCTCCCCCCTGACCTACGTGCTATCTCTGACCTGGCCCTTTTTAAATCAGACATATTTGTTTATGATGGCTTTTAATACCCAGTATTGGTGATATTTGTCTTGGCATTTGTTTTTATCTTTATTTTATTTTTTTTAGGTACTTGTTCTTATTTTTGTTTATGCTATTTGTTTTTGATGCTCTGTGTGGTTTTAATGCTGTCTATTTTCTGTAAAGCACTTTGGTCACCTTCGGGTTGTTTTAAAGGGCTATATAAATAAAATACATTACATTACATTACATATGAACAGGTGATTGTGTCCAAACTGGTTTAAACATGAAAACAGACAGATGTACACCTGAAAGTTGTTAGTGCTTACCCCGTGATGACAAAGAGCCACGTGTTAAAGGTCCATCTTCTCAGAGCGTCCCTGTTTTTTGAGAAGAAAGATGCAGCGAGGGGGTGGAGGGGTGGGGGTACGGGTGGGTAGTGGTTAGTTGAGGTGCCGTTTATTTGACAAAGGCAGCAGAATGATGATTATATTAAATATTAACAGATGACAGTGCATTGCGCACATGGGAGCTGAACACAATTTATGAAAAGATATTACTTGAGCAGTGTCACATCCATTATACAAAACATATAAAGCTTTCAAAAACTACTGCAGGCAAAAATATTATGTGGCAGAGATGTTTTTTTTTTCCTCCACTGGCTTATCTCTACTCATATATTTATGATTAAATGAATGGAGCTGAAAATTTGCATCAGGACGACTATGGCAGCAGTGATTCCACACGTACAACCATTCTTTCTTTCTCTCTGTACAATGTACAATTAATTGTGGCAAATGTACGTTCATTTGGTCTCTGTGACATTCAGTCATAGGGAGATACTACTAAAGTTGCTGTTGCATGTACTTTTTTCTGAGTTTTTACTTCTGTTTAGTTATATTTGTCTGACTGTTGTTGACTGTGTTTGATCCAAATGATGACAAAGTGTCATACTATGCTACTTTGATAAGCCAATACAGTAGAGATCAAAGTACGAAATGAGTACAAAATGAACAAAATAAAGACAAAATGAGCAAAAAATGAACAAAATAAAACAAAATAAAACAAAATAGGAAACAAAATGAGCAAAATGAACAAAATAAGCAACAAAGCGGGCAAAAAATGAACAAACTAAACAATCAAATGAGCAAAAATGAACACAACAAAACAAACTAAGCCACAACATGAGCAGAAACGAAGAACATAGTCAAGGATGTTATGAACAAAACAACCAACAAAACTGAACAAAAATCATCAACATAAGTAAAACAAAAGAAAGCAAAGCAAACTTTGTTTTGTTCTTCAGTTTTGTTTATTTTGCAGATTATGTTGTTTTTACTCTTACATTTTGATCATTTTGTTTATTATCTTGATTTTTTTAGTGAATATTTTCTTCAATTTTTGATCTTTTGTTCATTTTTTGTCATTTTTTGCCTTTTGTTCATTGTTTAATATAACATTAAATCAAAATAAACAAAATAAATGTGATGCTCATTCTTACTCGTGTTATCATCTTTTACATTTAAACAGTAGAAACATAAAAGCAGTATGTCATGACACTATGTTTTGACTTTGGATCCCAAGGAGATGCCAGATTTTTTTTTTTTGGGCCCTGAGCTGAAAAAGTGTGGGTAATGCTGGCCTAAACAATTGCATATACAGTAATTTTATTCAGAATACAATAAACATAAGCCTCTGGTACAATGTGTATGACGCTAAAGGAGACACATCATGTGTTTTCTGGTGTGATATTTACAGTTTGTGGACTCTAAAGAGGCTTAAATGTGGTTTTAAGCCTCAAAATCCCTCTCAGTGTTGATGTCTTTGCTGTTTTCTCTTCCTTTCTCTGAACCTTGACTGCAAAAATCCCATTTTGGTCCCTACTTGCCTCTTTGATTGGTTTTGATTGGCTGTATGTTTTTCTGTGTGATGGTCAGACCAATCAGAGTTTATGGGGTGTGGCTTATGCAAATAAGACAAGACACCGGTAGGGGCTGGTATGAAGTGAACCAAGCCGAGGGCTGACCTAAGTCCAAGTGGGTGGGGCCCAGGCCTCAGGCTGAGGTGATTGACAGGAGATATGACATCACATCTGAGGGAGAATACAAACTGTGGGTTTCCAGGTAGATTAAGCTGAACCAGATCAGAAAAGATCCATGCACGGTTTGTCCCTGAACTGACTGTTTTGATACTGCAACATTATTTCAGGGCCCATGAGCATGTTTTATCATCTTAAAAACCACATAAACTTGATTTTTCACAGGATGCCTCCTTTTAATGTTGACAGCCAACACTAAATGCGACTTGATGAATAGTTATCTGACACAGATTCATCTCTTGTGTGATGATGCCTCACCAGTAAAGAAAAACACAGACGATGCCGGCCGTCACCAGCTGCTGAATCATCAAGGTCAGGTAGACTTTCCTTATGAAACCTGCTCAGGTAGAACGACAAAGACACACAGTAAGACAAGGTAGACAGAAGGGTAGACTGACAGGCGAAAACAGAAAGCAGACAGGCCGCCGAACAGTTACAGCAGAGTGAAAGAGACAGGCAGGAGGGCTGTTTATGCTGCATAACATTTAAAAAACTGTTCTGTATTCACCTAACCCTCATTTCATCCTCTTATTTAAATGATTCGTTCAGTGTGGGAGGTGCAGAGCTGAGACTAGGTACGACGGGAACAGCTTTCAATTCCAAATCAATTTCAAGAAAACACCACAAAGCAAATGAGGGAGTAAATATTATTTAACCTTGTTCAGCTCAGCAAACAACATATTCTCCTTTTTTCACACTCCATCTTTTTCTCATTTGAGTTCACCTCTTCGTACGGCAGCGTCACTGAAGGGATTATCCTCATCGCTGCAGTGGGATGAAGCGTCGTACAGCTCGTTGCCTTCTGCTGCTCCCTGACCCTCAGGACGGACAGTGTTTTCGTAGGTGCCTGGAGGGAAGATCACGGCAATGTTCCCCGTGCCCACCTGCAAAAAAAAAAAATCACACTGGTGCTCAGAAAGTTCCACTTGACGACAAAGTGTTTAGAAAAATATTAATCTCTGTGCAGCCGAATGTGGAAACAATGTCTGTGTGCAAAATAAGCAACAAGATGAGAAAAAAATGTACAAAACAACCCCCGACAACATAAAATAAGCAATAAAATGAGCACAAATGAACATAAAAAAACAAAACAACAACAAACTGAGCAAACAATGAACAAAATAAAACAAAATTAGAAACAAAATGAACAACAATGGACAAAAATAATGCAAAATAAGCAAAAAAATGAGCAAAAATTGAACAAAATAAATAACAAACTGAGCAAAAATGGACACAAATAAAAGAAAATGTGTTATAATGTTTTGAGGTAGCCATGTTTCTTCCTCTGATCAGACGTTTCTGTGGAGCATCTGTGTCTGTAACACAGCTGGCCTCAACCTACTACACAGTATGCACGTCCAAATAATCAGATTCACAATAGTGAGTAGAGTACTCAACAGTACTCAAGTAAATGTACTGCTACTTTCTAATCCTAGTGACTGAAGTAGAAGTACTCCCAAGCATCAGTACTTAAGTAAAAATAAAAAGTATCATGTAAAAACTTCTCAATTAGTGAGTAACTTCATAATGAGGAGTTCATTTCAGCCTTGTATATTGATTTGTTACTTTGTTCATTTCTTTTAACTTATTTGCCTATTTTTTTCATTTTTCTCATTTTGTTGCATTTTGTTTTTTCAATTTCTTGATTAGTTTGTTCATTTACTTGATCATCTTCAAAAATAAAAAAAAGCAAAACAAAAACAAACAAAAAATGTCACTGTATTCATTAGTTAATGTGGATTCCAGGGCGTTATTACCTAAATGTTGAATAATCAGTTCAATCACAGTATATTAGATTGTAATAAATGTGTTATGACATTACTTTTACCTCTGCCAAGGAGATTATGGTTTTGTCGCTCTTAGTTTACTTGTTTGTTTCTTTTACAACATAACTCAAAAAGTTATGAATTGATTTGCATGGAATTTTCAGTATAGGACAGAAAAGGCACAAGGATCAATTGATTGGATTCTGGGAGTGATCTGGATCATCATCTGCATCCAGAAGATTTTTAAAGGATTCTTCACCAAGAACATAGGACCAAATTCAACAATTTAGCCAAAAACACAAAACACCAAAATAGATTCTATCAAACCACAAAATTTTATCTAGATATGGGCACTAATCCAGATATTGTGATCCAGAATGATGAAAAAATATCTACTGTAAGGTAGTTAATAAAACTATAGACATGAAACTGACATCAGTTACATGACTGAAAGTCTGCCAATTCAGTAATGTGTTCATGGTTTGATGTATCTTCAACGTTTATGGAGCAAACCACCATTATAGAAATATTATATTTTGTGAATAACTATTGAACTAATTATAAAATAACATTAAAACTGACAATTTGTGTAACTTTGTCATTTGTTTTCCTTGTTGTGTCTCACTATGAAGAGAAACTGAGCTGTCTTGGCAGCGGTCTGCATGAACGAACTCTAGTTTTGCATGAGTTTTAACTCTTACTAAAGTACTTATTTTTAGGAGTACTTCTACTTGAGCTATTATAGTTATAAAATAACAGTACTTTTGTTTGAGTCCTTTTTGTTTGCTCTAAACACCAGTGTGTAACCCCCTCTGCATTTTTGATTTTTCTGGATCAGTTTGCTCATTTTGTTGATTATTTTATTCCTTTCTTGATATTTTTGTGGATTAATTTGTTCATTGTAATTGTTACATTTTTATTTTTGTCCATTGATTTAGGGGTTATCATCAAAAATATGGATTCCTCAAGTCTTCCAGGAACACTTGATGTATACTAGTACTTCTTCTGCATAGTATGGTGATTTTGCACATAGTCCTGGTATCTGGGAGTTAAATTAAATTTGTTAATAGAGGGGGAAAAAATAAATGTTTTCAGCAGTTCTGGCCCCAGTATGTTTTCCAGCTATGAGGCAAAATTCATATGCTCTGCTTATTACCCACCGTACAGCTCATCCCGGTGTAATTATTCTGTCCATAGTCATGGAGGCTGCTGCATTTATTCTGACCATAGTCCTCTACATTGTTATAGGCACTGTTATTACGTCCGTCTATGTGGCCCATTCTTCTGAAAGTTTGCAGATCGTTTAATTTACCGAAGGAGAAATCTGTCAGAGAAGGAACGAGAGACAAACATGGAGGTTAAGGTCAAAGCTGTGACACACGAGCATCCTTTCAAATGGCATCAGCACTTTCAGTGGCGATGTTAAATTGGCAAATGGGCCAATGTCAGTGTGGAAAAAAATAAATGGGTAATTACAAAATGATGCATCACACAAACACTGAGAGCCATCCATGACTAACATTCATAATTATGGCCTTAAGCCTCTATTTAATAGAGCTGTATGTATATTTAATAGCCAAATAGGTCGTGGTTAATTGATCTCAAAGGAAATGCAGTTGCCATCTACAAGAACTGACAATAAATGTTGAGTTTCTATTTCATGTAAAGTGTGGACATGGGAGTCATAAATTCCAAGAAACATCCCTGGTTTTGCATGAATAATTCAAATAACAAGGCAGCGTCATACTGGCACAACGGTAATTCTGTAGGATATGAAGCCTTGTTAGCGTGAATGGAGGTTATTAATGTCTCGTGGTTTAAAGAAACTGCAGAATCATATGGAAATGTATGAATTAATCACTAACAATACACACTTCCTCCAACATATGTGATAAATAATACATCAACTGGTGACATTGATAAATCATCTAAAACCCACACACTAACACTTTCACCTCATATACTCTATTTCCCAAATAAATAATGAAGGTGAAAACACATTAATGCATATTTTTAAATGTTTGAGTGACCTAATGCTGACTTTACAAAACCCAAACCACTGAACATCACCTCTGACAACACAAGAAAGATCGGACTACACAGTACTCTGCACCTTCCTTCCAAGTCATCACAATATGACTCGATTTCTGTTTGACTTGGGTTTGTTGGTGACTAAATCAATTAATTACAGCTGTAATTCATGAAAATGGGACTCACCTCTGCTGTGACGGCCAAGAATGTGCCCCACTGCTCCTCCTGCAGTGTTAGTTCCCCTCCGGGGCAAAGTCTACCTCCTATCAGTCGCTTCCCACAGAGACAGGACTTTCGCTCCGGGGGTAAAGGATGTATCCCTCATTAGGCTCAATGGGATATTCAGATGAAGTTCTTAAAATGTCATTAAACCAACCAGGCTGGCACTTTGTCACAGCAATGATGTCTTTACCTTTTCTTTCAGGAGAGCTGGTCTGCAGGTCATAGAAGAGGAAATTCCGCTGCTTTTAACTCTTCAACACAGCTAGACTTTAAACTTTCATTTCCTGTAATGATACTTCATTAGTCTGCTGGATGTGCTGAGACTGTAATTTCATTTTTCCCTGAACAGAAATGGAAATACAACTTACCAGCACCCAGTAAAATCTTATATGACGCAGACCTGTCATGGTTACACATTGATACCACCTGCGTGTAGAAAACTTCCAGTAATTAAGAGACAGTAAAAAGATTATAGATGTTGAGTAGAGTCAGAAAAACAGATAATGACATAGTATAAACCTACAAAGCAATGTAGGTCAGTACAGGCTCAGTGTTTTCCCATGGAGAATTGTGATTCAGAGGCATATATTCAAGATTTTATCCAGCTATGAGAAACCGGTCCAAGATGAATCAGTACTGTAAGAAAAACGCATGGCTCAATAAAATTATAATTTCCATTTTTTAGCCTTGATTAAACTCGATTAAATTGCACTCATAAGCATTAACCACTTTAATGTGACATTTAAAGAGATTATTCTCAGATACAGAACAATTAAATAATCCTAAATACCTCTAGATGGCATTTCAGTCCTTGTAAGTCATGGATGAACAACCAAAGAGTCCAATAGAGTGCCTGTCTCATTTGTAAGCACTTCCACAACTCAGCCTGGTAAAAGGACAACAAAGCTGCAAAGGAGTCCAACAAATTATTTATGAACGACTGTATCGGCAATTAAAGGTGAGGTTACATGGTACGTTGGTGTTAAAAGATGTATCCCCTGGATCACTGCACATCACAGGCTGAGATTTTCCTCTAGGTGAGAGTTTTATTCAACCATTTTACAGCAGAGGAGAAAACATTTATATCTAAAGCAAACACTGGGGGGCACTAGTCTCCTGTGCTTCTTCTGCTAATTGCTGTGATTTGGTTTTGACTCTCTCCCTTTTCAGGCTGCCACCTCCCTACCCAACCAACCGCACCAAATCCTACAGGGAGCTCCCTTAAACTGGCTGCTTCTTCATTTTAACTGCTGGATCAAATCCTTCATTTTTTTAACCGACGTATTATCTTTTCTCTACATTTCTACCATGGAAAGTAACAAAAGCAGGCACTGTTTTTGGATTTGCACTGTGATCAGTCGTCATTTAAGCAAAAATAAACCTAGTCATGTTACAGTCTGAGCGTTACATTCAGACGGGCAGACAGTGCTGATTCTGGGTCTGTTCTGTGCTGATTGGTTTGTCGTTCAACACAGGCTGGGTTTACACGGCTGGTTCAAATCTGATGAGCTTCCGCTCACCTATTCATGAGATTTACGCCGGATTTGAATTGGTGGCAAAACAAATAGCGTCACATTTGAGCAGGCAGTTGAAATCCAGCCTGTATTGACACACCAATCGCCACGGAGACCAGAGTGAGGCCACATTTAACACACTTCTGATTGTGTCTGTCCTGTCCAAACATGAGCAACACAGGACAGCAGAATGTGTGCAGAGCAGAGAAGTGTGTCCAGACAGAATGGACAGACAGACAGACAGAGAAATGGACGTTTGGACAGATGAAGAGACAAGCACATACTGTAGGTCAGAGGGCTGCAACTCTTATATTATCCACTTGTAAAGATTTTACTGGGTCGCCAATTTGTTTATTTTTTAAATTAATTTTGTTAATTATTCACACTCTTTAAGATTATGTTGTTCATTTTTGTCCATTTCCTTGATTATTTTGTTAATTTCTGCTTGTTTTGTGGATATTTTGTTCCTTTCCTGTGTCATTTTGTTAATTTTTTTGTTAATTTGTTTCTTATTTAGTCCATCTATGTTAATTGTTTGGATCAGTTTTTTGATTATTTTGTTAACTTATTTGACAACCTTTTTTTTTTATTGTTTTGTTAATTATCCCAATAAATTATTTTTTGTTAATTTCTGGAATATTATGTTTAGCTTGTTTTGTTAAATTTCTTATTGTTTACCTAAAATAGTTTTGGTCAATTTTGTTTATTTTAATGATTGTTTTATTCATTTTTGATCATTCTATTTGTTACATTGGTGAATCCTTTTATTTTGTTGATTTTGTGCATTTAAGTTTTTCTTCATTTTGTTGATTTACGGCACATTTTGTTTATGCTGATTTATTACAATGTGCAACACATCACTGGCCCCAGAGCCACAGGATGTAGACCCCTGAGAAACAGATGGATGCCCATAAAGCAGATAGATAGATAGATAGATAGATAGATAGATAGACAGATAGATAGATAGATACTATGCAGTGTCTCGATGCAGACAGGTTGTGACAGCTCTGTTTTGTCAGACTGCGATGGTGCTCTTGGGGCTTTGGGGACTGAGGATCAGATAAGGGAGTGTTCTTGTGTCACTGGAGGAAAGAGAGATGTAGCCATCATGTGAGTGTGTCTTTTCATTGCATGCACTTGTGAATTACTGCTGCGCAGCAGTTCTGGCCACACAAGGCTTTATTTGGAGAATTGAAACTGTGGCTTCGCAGAACCTTAGCACAGGTCTTGAGGTCTGTGTCACAAGATGCCTCTTCATTTCTAATTTACCACCCTCCTGAAACTGCAAATGTAGAATTTCAGCAGAATGTATGGCTGATGGGAGAGTACTGCGATAACATGCACTACACTATGGGACTGCATGCGTCACTGTAAATAATGAGACAAGCTGCACTGTGTTGCTTTTAATGATATCAGCAGGTCCAGCTTGCCAAGTAGGAATATTATTTCAGTAAAATGAACAATCCTGACATAACATTTTGACTTTCTCTGAGAACTTGGTCCATGTTGTATTGGTTTTGGGAGAGGACTGTGTTATGTCATTTGGCAAATGAGCATGATACAAAAGACACAGCTGCAGTCAAACTAACTCAATGGACATAATTAAGTGAATAAATGACTTGATTTAATATATTACAACTGTAGCACAGAGCACAAAACTGCAGATGAATTTGTCCTTATTAGAGTCAGAGTTTACATTAGCTGTGTCTACACTGAGCACTCCATTACTGAATTATAAAGTATCTGCACTAAACCTCTGTCTAAATATATTTAATAAGCAGCTTAATTGATTGAGTATCATCAACTGCGTTGCAGACATACCTGAACCGGGTTTACTGAAAGAGTCCAGGAAAATTGATTTCATTTTGTCAGTGCTTCTGTCATGCAGTGATTTGTCTTGAAAATAACCATATTAGAGTGAAATGAATACATCTACTCTGCATATGTGAAATAAATTAACTCAGAGATTTAGTTTAAAATAATGTTATTAACATTGGAATTCCGGGAAATGCAGCACATGTAACAAAATACACATGTTGATGTTGGTAAGAGCACTTATATTTTTCAAAGCTTACCTTACTATCTCTTTTAAACAGACAAAGTATAAGCAGGAGATGAAGAAATAACTTTGTATAAGGAAGACGGAATGAAGCTATTCCAGCTCGTCAAAGCTTTTGGTGTGTTTCTGTTACACATCAATGATGGTTTGGAGCACTCAGCATAATTTTTTTTAAAGTCTTTTAGAGTATGTTTGTAGAATGTGTGAGCTGGATTAAAGGTGATCAGAACACAATGGTGCTTTATACTTAAAAGTGATGTGATATCTCCTGCAACACACAAACGCTGCTGTATTTTGATGGAAATAAGGCAAAATTGAAACTGAAAATTGAAACTGTGTATAATATAATTTTTTAACACCTTTAAGTTCATATCGGCTCCAAACAAATCTGTGAAACAGTTATCTTACTTTTACAAGGAAAGTGGGAATAAAAACAAAATCTGCACTCACACTAAGGACCATTGCTGCATTATTCATCCACACTGCGAACTTATAACAACAACACTGTGCTAGTTTTAACATGTATAAGTGATACTTGCTGAATTTCAAGTTCTTTCAAGTACAACTTCAGTCTGTAAAGATGACCGGTGTCCACAGCAAAATACAGCGTTCAAGTACCCTTCACTGAAATTGGGCACAAACTTCTGACTGAGGTATTTACCATATAAAGACAGTATCTATGGCATTAGCAACAGGCCAGTACTTCCAGTAGCTATAGGATCCTGTTCCGAACATGATCTGCTTGCATCTGTCATATTAACTCTAATCACAATAAATTTATTCATCATTACATTATTGTGTTTTAAGTTATAATGACATATATTGTGAGTTATAACCAGTGGGCAACGATTGGGGCTGAACATTGAGCTCGATACGGAAGTAACTTGAAGTTCAGGTGGGAGGGGCTGGGGTGACTACCTTTAACAGAAAATAGAAACCTCCAGCAGAAGCAGGACTCTGGGTAGGCGGCCATCTGCCCCGGCTGGTTGGGGGTAGTGGACAGAGGAGAGACAAAAGACAAGAGTTGATATAGAGCAACAAATAACACAGACACTGGACGACATCAACATACACAGGACTGGTCCACCAGCAGCATCTAACTCCAGGACCAGAGAGACGAGTGATGTCATCAAATGATGTCAGTCAAGATGGCGCTCCCCTGCTGGTGGCAAAGTGAAATAAAATCAATTTTTCTGGTACATGCAAGGAACTGACTGGAACTGTTAGATTGCAATGTTATATCTTAGCCAAGGTACTAATAAAATAAACCACAGTAACATCAGTCATTGTTTCATGTCCTGACTAAACTAGCTAAAATAATTAACTGTCTAAGTTATTTTCTGGTAATAACTGGCTGGCACAGTTTGACATAATCAGTTTGTGCATATCTTGTGTCTGACAGATACCAGAACCTATTTTTTCCACCACAAAAGATGAACCAGTTAATTAAGGTCTATATGTTTGTGATCCAACCATCCCAGATGGATCTGAACACATGGAGTGCTCACATTTAAACATCGTTAGGATGTTAGAAGAGTTGAATAAGTTGGTGCTGATTCAGAGTGGTTTGTGTGTTGTGAAGACATGAAAGGACTGAAGTAGTTTTCTCAGAGCCATGGCAGTGTCTGACAGGCTGGGTGAATACTGCCAGGTCAAACACAGGCTTTAGCTCCGTGAAAACCCCCAGGGTCAAGAGCAAACTACGTCACAGAAAAGAGAAAAGAGCCTTTCCTCTGAATATAAAGTAATGACAGGATGAAGTCATAAGAAAAACAACACCATAGCTATTTCTGGTCCAATATTGGAGATGATCGAAGCAATAAGAGCAGAGAAATCATAAACTAATGTAAGGAAAATGAAAGCATTGTGATAGATGGTAAGCTGCCCAAGGACAGATGGATGTCTCATCTGTGAGGAGGCCATGCAGCCATTGTCTGTCAGATGCTTCCTGTCAAATGTTGGGCAGAGAAGATTTGAGTTTGGGTCTTTTCTTCCCTGACAGAATGTATTCAAACTGAGAAAATGGATTTCACATAAGCTATGACAACCACAGAACAATAAGTGACAGTGGTATTTCACTGCTGTTATGGCTCTGACAAGAGAAACCACTGCTGCCACCATCTAGCGGTCAAATGTCAGCCTGTTCCTTTCTTGGCTTTATGACACAGCTTTCTCACTTAATAATTTAAAATATGGTGGTCTGATCATTTCTATGAGTGGGAGACAAGAATCTCAAGGGCACTGCATTAAACCAATTTAAAATAATGCGTAACCATTATTCTTTCCTCAGCAGAAAACGAGAGCAGAAAAATTAGGCTATGTCTCCTCAGGAAGTTAAAATGTAGGAATACGAACGGGGTTCATCTTCTATGAATGTGGACAACTGAAAGTAAATGAAATCTGAAGTATAGAAGGTATTTTTGAGCCTCTGTGTAAAGGATCATGGTGATAAACTTTGAGCTGATGTACAATAAAAGGACTCAAAAGACCAATGTAACTAGGTTCCTGTCACATTTATGGAAATGTTTCTGCAGGGAATCACTTTAAATTCATCTTTTTATCTAAAATTTAAATTTTGTCTGTATCCATAGCTCTTCAAGCAAGCTTTACATGTTCACCGTTTAATTAGTGATGTGGGTCCTCATTAGCTTTAATCAGAGAAAAAATGTTCACACTGTTACATCAAAATGTCTGTAAAAATAATCCTGCACGAAAGACTGCACCTAAGCTAAGATGGACAGCTGTGAAATATTAATCCTGTCGAAAATACAGTTCACTTTCAGTAAACTTTACATGGTTCTGGTATGCAATTATTCATTCATTCAACCACCCTCAAGTTTTGTATAACCTGTCATTCATGAGCAGCATCAACATAAGACATGAAGCGGAAACAGGTGACCAAAGGTAAGATTTGTCTGCAGCGGAGAAGGGATAAACACAAGTGCAGCTGCACAGAAACTTCAGCTTTTAGAAGTTCTGTTGTACCAGCGGCTATGTACCAGCTGTGAGGAAACAATAGCACCTGCTGAGAACAAGAAAAACGCAGAGATTGTGTTTTCTAGTCTGAAATAATGTTTTACCTGTACAGTATATGCACAGTCTGCTGCAACACAGAATAAAATAATGTTGTCACATTCTGTTTTCATGGACTTTATTCACAGTGTAGTATTCTCACAAAAAGGCTCATGCATCAGACAGAATAAATCTTGATTTGTGCATAAAAAGAGTTTGGAAAGTGTTGTGGCTTCAATCAACGGCTACTTTCCATTTGTCTCCAGGAAACTTTAAGAATGTCACATGTCAACCCATATGAACAAATGGCAACTTCAGTTCTAGTTCGTTAGTAATAATTGTAAAGACAATTTTATTACCTCAGCCAAGGACGTTATGTTTTTGCTGGTGTTTGTTTGTCTGTTAGTTAGCATTTTCAGGATAGCGTGGAAATGGCACATGGAACAATTGATTAGAGTTTGGGGGTGATACAAATTGCATTCTGGATCTAGGATTTTTTAAAAAGTATTCTTCACCATTGTAAGATAGGGCATTTGTCCTTATGACGCCACAAATAACACCCGGAAACTTATGCCAAAAAACATAGAATGACACCATAATAAATTATATCAAACCACAATGTTTGATCCAGATATGGGCAGTATTGAATATTCTGTGATCAAGAATGCTTATACTGACAGGGGTTGAGAAAAATACTGTAAGGTAGAAAACAAAGGTATAGACATGCACCTGATACCAAACTGTAGTGGAAAGTCTGCTGATTCAGTAATGTGCCCACAGATTTTATGTATCTTCAACACTCACGGAGATAGATCCAGAAGAAAATCACCATTATGGAAATATTATTTCTCATAAATAATTATTAAACTATTAATGATATGTATGTGACTCCAAATGCTAATGTAGGGTTTCATGGTCAAAGAATCCAGTAATGGGGGTAATTTGTTTTCATCATCATATCCCGACACATCTCAACATATACAGAGAAACTGAGCTGCCTTGGAGGAGGTCTGCACTTTCTAATTCATTGCTATATTTTCACGCCATTGCTGGAATGATTACCACTACTGTACTCATACTTCAAAACACCATATCCAAATCTGTCGCTGTTCGTAGAAATCAAGACCACTGAATTACATTACTTTGCTCAAAGTACAGTACACTTTTTCATCTGATTTCAATTTTCAGATTTTTATTTTACTAAGAGTTGTTTCCTCTGCACACAGAGCAGAATTGCCCTATGATATACTGCATGCTTTGTTCTGTTCTATGCTGATAAGATCATGTTTGCACTTGAAAATACTGTATGTGGAGATTAGTTTTATCACTGCAGAAGGAATTTATTGTTTCTTTTTGATAACAGTAAGTGAAATTTTCTTTTTTTCTTCTTCCTTTTGTTTTTTGTTGTGTGAGTTTGATGTTACTTGTCAAATTGTAGTGTTCCTTTGGTTTGGTCTGAACTGAACATTTATGCATTTATTCGCACATTTCTCCTTCGTAACAGGGAATTGCATGCACACACTCAATTTAAGATCCAATACAATTCTCAGGTGACTAAAAACAGTTTCATGAATTCCATGTACTGTATGGATATTTATTATTTCCCTCTGAAAAACATAAATGCACAAGGCCTGCTATTTACATTTGTAGTGGTTAGGGTTCATATTAGGTTTTGTGTCATATTGTGACCTATCATATTTTAAAGTGACTGCTTATTATTGTATCATAATACTTAAAGAGGACTGTTTTGTGCACAGTATATGTATGCTTTCATCCAGTAAATACATGCTTGATAAACTGCTGTCACACACTACACCACGGTATAACAAATTCACACAGCTGAAAGAGACTGAATATTAATTATAACATTGACTTTAAAATTCTTCTCAGTGAACTCACATTATAGGGATTCAATTGTGCAAGTCAATAGCAAATGATGCAAAACCAGAATGAGGGGTATGATGGCCACGGCACCATGACTCGCTTAATTTTGTGGCTAGATGCCAAATGATTAGGAACTGAAAGCAGATAAGTACATTTGGTGTGGTAGCCCAGTCATGCTTAGCTTTCAAAACAAATGAGCTGCCATGATGCTGAGACAGTTTGTGGCATAAGTGAGACTGGTGCAGATGGAGCCAGAAGTGTATAAGCTCAGAAGAATCCAGCTGCCATCTGCAGGGTTTAAAGGACAGTTAGAAGTCAATATACCTTTTGTAAAATTAGACTTGAAGCAGATAACATGTTTTAAAAGTGAATACATTCACAAGCTTGCCAGTATTCTACTATTACACTGAATATGAGAGCTGTCAAGTAAACAGCATATCCTGGTTGGATGTTCTAAGTCCGGTCTCTACCTGATATTATTTTGGTTTTGGGAGCATCTGTTTGTACATGTAGTTATTTATTTAACGGGTACCATTAATGTAAACAATTCTTACAGATGACCGAGAGCCCCTGAGACCTACAGCTGACCCAGCCGCAGACAACTCTATTCCCACTGGAAAATAGATTCTTACATTTTTGTTACACGGCATGACTTTAATTTCACTTATTTAATTGTTTTTGTTGACTCAAGTGAGATGCATTGAGGCACTTCCGACACCATGTTTGTTTTGACTGAAAACGGGCACCTGCCGGAAACGAATTGTCCCGAGGAGGCACTGAAATGTCTGACAAACATGACAAAGAAGAAACCGAAACGAGGCTGAACGACACTACACACACACCTCTACTGCAATTAGTTAATGTGACTTTAACATCAAACTAAAAAATTATAATAATGATTAGTAAACAACTAGGTATGAATGACTATGCATTAGTGTTTTGGCTCGAAATGCCCGTTACTAGTATTTTCAGATGGACAGTGGTGTGCAGTGTGACAAAAAAATATGACTTATAAGTTGTGAGGCAGCTATAAGTTTAAATCTGAAATGGACTCAGATATGTATACAGAATGAAAATGAAACTGAGACTAGTAAATTAAAAAATACTTTCCATATATGTTATATTGTTATTTTTAATTCACATATCTGCCTGGACCCCGCTAGTGCCTTCAGCGTCGCCCGGTGTGGTTCATCGGGAGGACGGTGGGCCGGTCTGATGTTTGGGCACTGGGTTGATCTATCACTGTCCCTGTCCAAATGTGAATGCTGGTGTCTGCTAACAAAGTATGAAACCCTCTCACTTTCCTCATAGGTGGCACAGTGGTGTAGCGGATCCATGCTGGGTCTGAAATCCAGAGATGGTCAGTTCGAATAAGTTTTGTTTTATTTTCTTTAGTTGCACAATGAGCCCACCGTGAGTACATTAACAAAACTGACCTGAATTGATCAGAAGGTTGAGATTTGTGCTGAGAAGTATGACCATTTTTAAAATGTAATGTATTGTCAGAAGCAGAGCCAGGAGGTAGAAGTGATGAGGGGATTGCTCTTGTCAGTATGTATGGAACAGGTGAGCTGCTGTAACAGAGTGTGTGAACAGGCAAGCATTAGTATTTTGGACAATGATACTGTAATAAACAAAGAGACCAGTGCACTGCACAGGCATTTATTAATGGTTTAGGGTTGGCCATGTTTCTTTGAAACCACTCTTATGCAGAGGAAAAAAGATATTGGCATCATTAAAAAGTTATGTTATACTGTGACTAACAAACTTGCAAAGAACAGTGCAATAATTATTTAATTCTTTGTTCATAAGGATTAGATATCTGTGAACACTAATTGCTTGATGTTTGATATTGCAGGAAAGGACATTCTGATGTTTTAAAGAATAGTGTTGGAGATTTGCCCTTTAACTTATTTTCTGATATTTGTGAATTCTAAGTTGTGATGGAACAGTTTCCTTGCAGAGGAAAAAGAGGGTAATTAGAAAGTGCAACTATTCATTTTGTTTTGTATATTTTTAATTTGATATTTTTATTTCATCTTTTATTTCATTTTTAAGATTTGGATATGTGTGAACACTTATTTGAATAGAACACAGATTATGATATTGTTGAAAAGGATGCGTTATAAATAATAATGTTGGAGATGTGCATTTATGTTGAAATAAATCTACATTGTGAAGCAACTCCTACTTGCACTGAATTGGAAATATTTTATAAAAATACACTGAACTACAAGGCTTTATAGAACAGTGTGTTATTGTAGACTTCACATGTAAGGTTATAATTACATGATTTTAATAATAATAGCTTGTGATCTAAAGTGGGCTGGTCTAAGGCATGAAACTGCAGGGCTGAAAATGAGTCCCACTTTGGCCCAGGTGGGCTTCTAAGATCACAGTCATAACACATAAAATAAAACATACATTCATACACACAAGAATATACATATGAGGTATGGCTATTAAATGATCAGACTGCACTTATAAGGACAAAACCACCTGCTTCACAGTCAAAGAGTGTTATATATTAAAGGATGGGTATTTCCAGTAGTCCACAAGTTTCCATTAAGTGACATCTTTAGTTGACTGCCAGCTACTTAGGTTTTGCTAAGGTGTATGAAAAATTAAAATTTGGCTTAAGAGTTGATCATTAACTTGAAATTTTTAGTGAATCCATTAACTATGGTGTAAACAGAACACGGCATATCAAGTCCACATGTGCTCGACTGGGACAAAAGATTTAGTGAAAGCAAAGAAGATGTCCAAGATGCTAAAAGGTTTGAGCACCTATGCACATCAACACTTCTGAAAACACTCAATAAATTGAACAAATTTTTCACAATGACTTAAAGAAACCACAATTGAATGGTTTCATTCATCCTCAGAACAATGTGCCAGCTCCAACAACACTCTCAGTAAAGGCCCCAAAAACAAATCACAGTACTTAATAACCTTTCCTATTCACCTGATCGAACACCATGTGACATATTCCTTCTTCCTAAGAAGAAATCTGTATCAAAGGAACACGTTTTGATTCTGTGTCAAAAGAACAACAGAGGTTGTGAGACAACTGTGTGAAGAAGACGTACTGCACAGCTTTGATCAGTGAAAGACCTGAATGCAGCGGCGTGTTGGGTAGAAGGAGAGAAGACCGAAAGAGAAAGACACTGAAAATGTTGAATAAAATTGCCTGAGTCTTGTTTTTTAATAGCAATACCGTGTACATTACATTGAAAATGTTCTTAAATATACAATTTAGTTTTAAAATGTTGATGATTTCGTTCTATTTTTTAGCTCTACTGGTAGCTCATTATGTGTTTTAGCACCTTTCATCAAAAATTATGTCTGCCCATTAGAGCTTTTTGTCTAAGATATTTTGCAATTCTGTGCAATAGTTTTTCTAGATGATAACCCAGCATCAGTTAATGATTTCACCATGTCGCAAAGAACCTGAGGAGCCTGTTTATGTAAGAATTTTCAAAACAGAGTCATATATACAAATGCAACTAGGGTTGTTTAAACTTGTTCAGATCTTTGAGAACATGACAACTGTGTGATCTTCCAGGCCTTTCATGTACGTATATGTAATGCTCCAGTCAAACATGTGCTTGAGTGTGACCAGGAGGTGACACAATGACGGAGATGTGAAAAAAAAAAAAACACTGAATGCACAAATATAAATTGAATAAATACAAATAAATATGTAAACATGAAATTATAAAAATACATGTCTGTGGCAGGTTTAGGTTAAATGTGAAAGAAATGTGTTCATCTGTGGTAGAGACACGTCCACTGTTTTATTCAAAGAAAGAAACAGATAAAAAGAAACACTCCAGTTTTAAAGTATAACTAAAGAGAATATCAGCAGAGATTTGGGTCTGCACAAACATTGAAAACTGACTTTTTAAAGTTGCATTGAAAGCGGGAGGATGAGTTCACACAGTGGAACATCTGCCACCAGTGGAGAACTTTGAAAAAAAAGTCTTTTTAATCAGCATAAGAACAGCTACATGTGAACTGGAATGTTAGGGGAATATTCATTTTCATCAGCCATGTAACCAGTTTATTAGGAATTTTGTTGGAATAAGGGGAAAAACATGTTTAGTGCATGTAAACATAGCCACATTCCACTGGTTTCCGAGGGCTTTGCAATTGAATTGGAGCCGAACAGAAGCAACAGCAGGCTGCAGGGACAGTCTGGGTCATTCATCAAACATTCCCTGACATCTGAAGAGGATGAAGCTGGGTCCGCAATCCCAAATGAATGCAAATAAGCACCATAATATGCAGCCATTAGAGCTCTAAAGCTGCAGGTCATGTTTCATTCCATAAGGGATTTGACTTTATTTACTTCAAATTCAAACACCGAAATGCAGCTTTTTGACCCAATTTGTACAGGAGGCATCTAAAGCATACACAACAAGTGAACTGCTACTTAAATTGCACTGCAGCCCTTAACAGCAGACTAACACACTATAATATTAGCGCGTCTCCTCCCTCTAAGGCATGAAGTAGTTTCACATTTACTGACCAAAAACACTCAATGGAACTAAAAGAGGAAAGACCTTCCTTAATACATACATAAATAAATCTGTGCTTAAACCTGCTGCTAAGCTGACACAAATCCCTGCCATGCCCAGCCATGAGTTTCCTCTGTGTGCTGTTTAACGGACAACTTAAGCTGCCTTTTTTTTCAGAAGACGCTGCAGGCACCACTGTGGCACATTAACTTCTGCAGAAGGACATGTGATTACTCCTTGCAGGACAAATGTGCTCAATCATATTGTTAGATGCTATCATATGCGACACACTTTCTCCTCCCCTTTAGTTTTGCTCTGAAATGAACCCCACTTCTCACAGACTATGCATGATAACACATCCAAAATGTCAGCATCCTCTGACTGATAATACAGTCTTTAAGTGAGAGGTTGTAGATCATGTCCAAACATTTCCTTGACAAGACAAAATGTCAAATATTAATAGATGGCTCATAGCATCATCTTTTTTTCTTCTTCACGTGTCTTTCAAATGCTGCAGTTTAAATATTCTGATATGTCTTCAGAGCCTGCA
This sequence comes from Pseudamia nigra, assembly GCA_029823295.1. Lineage (NCBI taxonomy): Eukaryota > Metazoa > Chordata > Actinopteri > Kurtiformes > Apogonidae > Pseudamia > Pseudamia nigra. The sequence continues at coordinate 26,337 of JAQQAE010000730.1, forward strand.
TCTTTTCAAAGAGCTCAGGCCTCAGGTATTTTACGAAGATGGGATTCAAAGAGCAGGGTATTTGACGTTTAATGGCGGAAACCCATTTGTGTTCATCCACAATGCTGACAGAATGAATCACTGATGTTTTAACCAAATGTGAAGGGTGTTCTGATTTAATATGCCTGTTATGGTTCAGTTTGCTGTTTCAGTTCTGAAAGAAAACAGAAAGACGGTACAAATGTAGACGTTAAAAACCCCAAAGAAACCAAAGCTTCCCATAAAAAAAAGAATTCTGATTTTCTAAGGGATTTCGGGGTGCTATTTGAACTGCCTTTTTCTATTACTGTCATGTATAAAACAAGTCAGACATATTTTTGTTTGCTGCTGTATTAAGAAAATAGAAGTGGGGGGGCGGGGGCACAAAGAGCAGAAATGATGCTCGTCTCTTCTGGCCCCTGAATAAAATATTTCATGTTCTATTTCAATTATGAAGCCCAATTACTCATTCACAAGCTGCAGTGATCAAAAGCGGGCTTTTTTGTTCTTTTGTGAGCTATCTTTTCTTTGGATTTTCCTGAGGGGAATTTTGGGGAACATACAAGTGTTTTAACAGCTGCGACTGAGGCTTTGAGAACTGATGAAATTACAATAATGCCCTGTGTGTGTTTTTAAAGCACTCTCATGTTCTTGGTACAGCTCATCCTCCATATAGCGGAGTACATTACCAGCTTCAATTAGATGTCTTAAGGAGTTGCTGCGCAGGAGTGATTTTCTGCAGTGAAGAATGCCATTTGTGACAGATGTGATCAGCTCCTCAGAAGCATCCTTTTAAAGGAGCATTAAAAAAAATCTGTTGTGTGCAGTCACTTGTGTCACATCAGACTGAAACGGCTTCCTTCAGAAGAGTGTCACAAAGCATTAGAAGTTAATTTAGAAAATTTCCACAATTAATTGCTGAAGACAGGGGGGCTATTAAGTTGGACACCCTGTGAGCAATTAAATCTAAGTTGTCATGTGTTGAGAAGAGTTTCCAGTCTCTGATCTGAGTGGTTACAGTACACCAAGGTCAAATAGATCAGAGTTGGTGCTCATTATTCTCATTCTTGGGCTTCTCTGATCAACATATCAAGAAACTCACAAAATCCTGTGAGTAGGAGACACCCAGTTACCATGTGTTATCATCGAATCGGATAAATCCTCAGTCATAACAGCACCTGAAGAATTAACAGACATTTACTGTAACAACATGTCTATAAAAAACAGTACTGTGCTGAAGTTTTAGGCACCTTGAGTTTTGATGGCTTATCCTGCCATCAAGCTAATAGTGACCATACACATGCACAAAAATCAATAAACTTTAAGCCACAACTTACAAATATCCACTTCTAGTTTGTTGTTTTGGGATGACTGTAAGTAAAAATGCAGAAAATATGTGCACGGTGCACACACTTAAAAATCAGCGGGTAAAAAATATCCATAATCAGTGTGATGTTCATTCCAGTGGCAAAAAGTAGAACAACCGATATTGGCATGGGCTGAATGAAACTTGATTTAAATCATTACACCTCTACTCATAATTTCTGTCTGAAATGGTTGAGGACATGTTAGGTGCATGTTTAGTATGTGTACTCTGGTTCTGTTGTGATTGAGATATGCATGTTTATCGTTATGTTTTTAAAAAACAAACAAAGGTGCCTAAACCGTTTGCACAGTACTGTATGTCTATATGTAATCAAAGGTGGTAGTATATTTACTTCAATACATACTACTTGACTATGTTTCAGAAAAATCTACTTCTTAGAGTAGGTGTCTTGCAGAATACTTTTTACTCTTACAGATGAAAATATGTACTTCTCCTCAGTCACATCCCAATGAGTAGAAAAAAAGCCATTAAAAAACAACCAAAATGAGCATAAAAAAATAATAAAGTTAATTAATGTACAGTTACTTTATTAATCACTTGTTAGTCATTATAGAATAACTAACAAAAGTGAACTAAACATTAATCAAATAAATTACATGAAGTGCAATAAATTATAAACGTAATTTATCAAGTAAAAAAATCAAGTAAACAAACAGAAATGAACAAAATAACCAAAAAAACCTCAAACAAATTCAATATTATATGCAACAAAATGATCAAAAATGATCAAAGTAATTATGTAAACACACAAAAATTAACAGAATAAGCAACAAATCTTGCAAAAATCTTGAACAGTGTTTAACATAATTCTGAATCTGTCACTTGTTTGTGATGTTTCTATTGTTATGAGCTATAGGATAAAAAACCTGTTCAAATGCAATATATTAGGCTGTAATAAATTCAACATTATGAACATACTTTTTATTCTCACTCACATACCTATTTTTATAAGTACTTCTATTGAGTCATTATAATTATGAGTAGTGTTTTTGTTTACTCTGCCTACCAAGTCTGCTTTATGCTGTAATATTTATACAGCATAGCATAACTTTACAAGTCAAAAAGTGTCTGTTTGTTATAAACATACAGCTAGTTTGGCATAGAAGAAAAGCTTTTCAGTCACATATGATGCACATCAGCACCAAAATGGCAAAGTCTTGATGAATTCCACCTTGTTTCTTGGGAAGAAGTGAAAATCAAGACATGTCTGTTTGAGACTCCTCAGCAGCTCTGAACAGAAGGTAGGCAATGATGTGAAATATGTGACTTTTGGAGTCTGTATAATATTGTCACATTTTACGACTTCCGTGACTTGTAGTAGTATCTTCTAAATTGACAAATATCATGTGTTTATATCTGTAAATAACAATTCAAGCAGCATAAAAACTGTACATAGAGGAAAAATGAGGTCATGCAGCCTCAAATGTTTTCAGTTCATCGTTTGCGAACATTTCTGCCATGTCACAGTGTTTGTGACAATCTGTCAGAACATTCCTTAGAGAACAAATTTAGGACCAGTGGGCACGGGTTCTTATAGACACTTCTAAAGATACTCCATTACAAGTCCCATGAAAATAATAATCAGAATATAAATCTAAATAAAGTACATAAGTATTTTCAGCAAACTGTCACAGCTGAAGGCAGACTGAAGACGTCGGACAGATTTGATCTTTCCTGTCTATGGGCCTGTCAACTGAATTTCCCTGAAAACAATACATAAAGTTCTTTCAGTTCCGTTTAATTCAAAGTCTTTTTAATAAGATACTATTGCAGTATTAGTTTTGTCCCTCTGACCAGTGTTGGGCAGAGTGAACAGAAAGAGTACTTGAGTGAGTATTGCTACTTTATAATTAAAATATACATGACCAGTAAAAAGTTTGGGGCCACCCCAGATTTTTTTTTATTATATATGTCAACAAGGTCTACTGAGCTGTTTGCAAACTGCTTGGAGTCATTACAAAGCACATATTTGGACTCATTTTTGCTTAGGATGACAGGAATTTGTTCAGCAGTGATTGAAGCAAAAGGAGGGTATTTTGATGAAGCCAAAGTTTAGGTTTATTTTGGCAAAATTTGGTATTATTGTTGCTAGACTGATATAACTAATAAATCATCAATCAATAAATTATAAAGTGTCAGAACCGAACGCACTGACGGGAGACTCAGACGCGGGACTCAGAGCATAGTTCATTTTGAGCCAGTTTATTGACATATTATACACAGGTAGGGCGAGGCAAAAGAACGGGTCGGGGAAACGAGCGGAGAGTCGAAGGGCCGAGCAGACGGGGAATCCAAAATACAGTCCGTGGTCAGGGAGCGAGCAGGCAGGCAATCCAGGGG
>JAQQAE010000731.1:0-30071 GCA_029823295.1 Pseudamia nigra
GGGAGCAGGTGTGTGAGATGACACAGCAGGGAGATGACACAGCAGGGAGGGGCAGACAGGACTTCACACCGATACACAGAGGGGAGGGGCCGACAGGAGTCCTCACACTGAGAAGAATACCTGCAGGGTCTTGGCTCTCCACAGCACAAGTTTCACACCTGTTTCCAGCAGTTCAGCAGTGTAGCCATATTAGTCATCCACTGCAGCTGCTCCTCTTGTCAGTCTTTTTGATACTCTGGTCCCACCAAAACATTTCAAAAGATGAGGTCGGGCAGTCACTGTTCAGCCAGGTCTCACAGGAACCTGGCCACAGGAAGCTAGCCTGGAAGCTAGCCTCTCGAAATTCCTTCTGGCTCCTCACAGTGCCTCCAACTCATCCAGTTTGTTCGGTAGTGAGTTCACATTGACCATCGGTATAGTTGTAAGAAAAGGCTTGTACCTGAATCTTCTGCCTTTTAGTCTGGCACCAGTCCTGCAGAGATGCAGAGTCCTTCTCAAATCCAGCGGGACTGGTTGGTAAGCTCCATATTGACTCTGCCTCAGGTCCAGGAGGTCCTCTCTGCAGCAAACTCCTGTCCAAATCAACACCAAATAGATCCCACAAAAGAAAATCCAAAAAAAGCAGTGTACAGCATATGCAAAAATTATAAGAAAAAGTGTAGAAAAAGCAGAGAGCTGTTGTCAGTTGCTATCACCTGCCCCAGTGCATTCTAGAATTAAAGAATCCTTAGGTACTGTAAGTTATAATAAGGTAGTATAGGTAATGCATTATGTCAAATGTCCTCAAGGTATGTGGCACAGCAGCATGTCTGAGAGAGTTCACATAAGTGGATATGTACTGTAAGTAAACTTATTCAGTCTTGAGATACACTGTTATATAATATCAATGATAATATAATGAAGTTTGTAATAATAATAAGAACACAGGCTATTGACTTCATCTGTAATTGACTCAGAAGTTCCACTCAATTAAGAGTAATTCAATATATGGTTAGAGCAGAAAAGAATATTCAAATATTTTCACTTTCATGTTTACAAGAAGCCTCTGCTGATGTGGACAGTCTCAGAAGACTTGCAGTCAGTTGTTTATTTGCACAGTAAATCCCTGAGTTCTCTCTTGGTGCTCACAGAATACACAGTGAGGTGAAACAGGAGCCCAAAGTAACAACTAAAAGCTTAAAGAAATCATGTGACCTGGTTAACACCTTTGTTCATGGGTCTGGTGTGTACAAAAATGAGCAAAACAAACCTGACTTGAAAAACAATAGAAAAAGCTGCTGTGACATAAAAAAAATGAAATTTAAAAATGGATTTAACACAGTGCGAGCCCAATGAAAATATACAATTGCTCATATAATTTGCTTCAGAATTATCTCTTATCCCACAGAACAGAAAAAGACAAAATGTGGAAAATGTTCCAAAACCTCAGATGAAACAGTGCAAATTCACAATGAGTGCAAGTGATCGAGTGTGATTAAAAAGCAAATGCTCCTTCATATATTGAAAACATTTCACCACTATCTTTGCATGCTTTTAAATTTAGTATAATTTCTTTCTTCTTTTTTTTTCCTTTGAGAGAAAGACCAGAACATCATGAGCCAGCTGAGGGTTTTGATGCACCTTCGCATCATAGAATCAAATCAGCAAACCTCAAGGACAGAGCTGAAGGGCCAACAGCTGTGCTAGACTGCACATAATCTGTCTGCCTCCTCCAAGGTCACACTGATGTGACCAAGATGTTAAACACAACACAGCCAATTGGCAACTAACAAAGAGGCACATAAAAATATAACAGTGTGTCTTTTAAAAGCTCCTCCTGTTATTCGATAATTGAATCAATATGACTGTACATAAATACCCATCCTTGAATCACCACCTTATCATGGTGGAGGGGTTTGTGTGCCTGACTGATTCTAGGAGCTATGTTGTCATGGGCAATTCACCACTGGTAGGGTCTCCCAAGGCAAACTGGTCTTAGGTGACAGGTCAGAATAACAGCAATTCAGAAGACCCTTGTGGTAAAGAAAAAAATCAGGAACTATAGTACCCTGCCCAATAAGGAGAGACCAGGGCCCCACCCTAGAGCCAGGCCTAGGTTAGGGGCACGCCAGCAGGTAGACCTCCAGCCATGGGGTCTGGTTGGGTACAACCTGAAAAAGAAACATGGCTTCGACTTCCTGTGGGCCCAACACCTGCAGGAAGGGTAATAAAGGTCTGGTGCTGTGCGTGGTTTTGGTGGCAGCTGGAGACAGTGGCCTGGGTAGTCCAATCCCTGGCTGCCAAAACTACCTCCAACTGGGGGAGGCCCTGGGTCCCAGGACATGTTGGAGGGGCCATATCTCTTGGCTGACCTGGGAACACCTAAGGGTCCCCCAGAGGAGCTGGAGGAGGTGGCTGGAGAAAGGGAAGCCTGGGCTTCTCAACTTAGGCTGCTGCCTCTGCATCCCTGACCCAGATAAGTGGAAGATGAAGGAAGGATGGATGGATGGATGGATGGATGGATGGATGGATAGATGGATAGATGGATAAAGTAAATATTGCTGCTAGTACTTCATCAGGTGTCAGTAACATCAAGTTCTAATGTGTGTCTCATTTATTTGTTTTGTTAATTGTATAAGATATAACTTCAAGCTCTTTCAAACTCACTTTGAACAATTCTCCAAAGTAAACAGGAACTCCCTTTCATTAACAAGCTGCAGGTTAGTAGTCTGCACTGTTATCACTGTCACATTTGTTTGTGGGCTGTGAAATGTATCCATTCAACTGCTACAACAAATTGCAAACATTTTCATTAGTTTTCACTTGTCAGATCACTGCAGTCAGTTAGTTACATCTATTTCAGATCATATCAGTAAATTAAATATTTGTCTAAATTTGTCTCTGGGGCACACGTTGATGGCTGTTTTTATGTGCCCATATTGTTTATTGTAAATCCACTTTTACAATATCAAATTCAGAGAAGAAAAAAATAACTTCCTTTATTTTCTATGTCATGCATGGACTTTTACACTACCTTGTAGCTGTATATTTAGTATCCTACTGTTCATGTAGAATCCCTGGTCAATAACTTCAATTCAAGTTAGACTTCCTTGTTAAAATAACCATCAAATTATCGAGTTTTTGTTTGAATTATAACTTCTCTGAGAGCAGCATCTGGTGGGCAGATGTGGAATGACACATCTCGGGGCGACACGGTGGTGCAGTGGGTAGCACTCGATCCTGGGTTCGATCCCAACACTGGGCGGCAGGGGCCCCCGCATGGAGCCCGCATGCTCCTCCCGTGGGCCCCCTCCGGGCACGCCGGCTTCCTCCCACAACCAAAAACATGTACTAGGTGAATTGGCTACTCTAAAATTGTCCGTAGTTGTGAATGCAAATGATTGTCTGTCTGTATAGTCATGGGGTCTCAGCCTCAAATTGTGAAATAAAATTGAACTGAACTGATCAACTCCTTACCTATGATACAGTTACTCAGTGTGTTAACATGTACATGACACAGCGTTAAATATTTTACTAAATATATCAGACCAGTATTTGGCGCTTGTGTCTTTATTAAAATACTTAAACGCACCACTACCTCAATAACGCATAAGAAAGACAAACGTGTGAGCGGAACCCTTCGTCTGTGCAGAGCTCAACACGGAAACTGTTTTAGTAACACCACTAAAGCTAACCAGCTGTGAAAGTAGCTAGCCTCGCCGGTTACTTCTGACAGTTGGTTGGCTCACATTGTCGCCATTAACTTCCATTCAATTGAGTGACCTGAAACAGTGCCGCATGACAGTGACGGGGTCTTCATGCTGCTGTTTTGTTGAGCGATCGTGCAGCTGAGACGCTAAAATGAGAGAAGGGTAAGTATCTAGCCACCTTGCTAACCGTAACCATTGACGAACAGGTAGCCAGATGCTAACTACAGCAAAGGATGCTGGTTCCAGCGCTAAGACACGTCAACTTAACCTTTATTTTTATTCACGCCACTGGATGGGTTGAGGGTAAACATTGTCAAAGCTTTGGTTGACGGTAGTGCACTTACTGTGTTGGACGTTTGCTAGCTAACGTTGACTGCCTCACGATATTTAGGCGTTTCCTTTAGCTGATAGTACCTGTCTGTCTTTGTATCGATTAAATCAGGACACAGTTGATAAATTTGAAACGCTGCAGTCATTCGATTAGTAGAGTGTTGTTATTATTAATCAAATAATTTAAAGAATTCTGAAAGTGAAATGTAGATTCTACGGAGCTCACCCCAGCTATGGTAACGATCTATAACTATACGACTCACGCCAGAAGAAACAATCAACCAGAATTTATCTTTACATATTGCTGCAGATATATTTTTAATAATATAAAATATATCTTTAATTAATAATTTAGTGTTTTTTTTCTTAAGATGTATGATGGAATGGTTAAAATGGAAAGTGACTAGAATGTTCTTTCTTTTCCATCCATCCATTTTCTACCTCCTAATCCTCATGTAATTTGTTTTTCTTTGCAGATTGTGTGCTGTCTGACTCAGCTCTTGTGTAGCCATGGAGAAGCCCTGGAGGCTGTGGGGGTCTGTAGAGCGCTGTACCCTGACTCTGGCCTCCTGGTCCTGGGGTGCCTGTCGTGTCTCCCTATTGGCTCTCATTCTGACTTTCCACCTTTATGGAGGATTCTTCCTCTTAGCTCTTATCTTAGCCTCTGTGGCAGGCATCCTATACAAATTCCAGGATGTGCTCCTCTACTTTCCTGACCAGCCATCCTCTTCTCGCCTTTATGTTCCCATGCCAACAGGAATTCCGCATGAGAATGTGTACATTCGCACCAAGGATGGTGTGAAGCTCAACCTCATCCTACTTCGCTACACAGGAGGGGACACACCATCTGGAGTCACACCTGGCAATCAAAGTAGCCCTTCTTCTTCCTCTGCTCCACCTACTATTCTTTATTTCCATGGTAATGCTGGCAATATTGGTCACAGGGTGCCAAATGCCCTGCTGATGCTGGTCAATCTTAAAGCCAATGTGGTGCTGGTGGACTATCGTGGCTATGGAAAAAGTGAAGGTGAGCCTAGTGAGGACGGGTTATACCTAGATGCAGAGGCCACACTGGACTATGTTATGACACGCCCTGATCTGGACAAGACAAAAGTGGTACTGTTTGGTCGCTCATTAGGAGGTGCAGTGGCTGTGCGCTTGGCATCAGTTAACCCTCATCGTGTAGCAGCCATTATTGTTGAAAACACCTTTCTCAGCATCCCCCATATGGCAGCGACACTGTTTTCCTTTTTGCCCATGCGTCTCCTGCCCTTGTGGTGCTATAGGAATCAGTTCCTGTCCTATCGTCAGGTGGTACAGTGCCGCATGCCTTCTCTGTTTGTGTCTGGTCTTTCTGACCAGCTAATCCCACCAGTCATGATGAAGCAATTGTATGAGCTGTCACCTGCACGGACTAAACGTCTGGCTATCTTTCCAGAAGGTACTCACAATGACACATGGCAGTGCCAGGGCTACTTTGCTGCTTTGGAGCAGTTCATGAAAGACCTCCTGAAAAGCCATGCCCATGAGGAGAGTGCTCAGCCCTCTGCTAGTGTCACTATTATCTAAGAAAAAAAATGGTCACAGGGACTGACTGTTGACCACAGTATAGGGGAAGTGAAGTCACTAAATTACTGGATTGCTTTTTAGGGAGAATGTACATTTTATATGCATTTGTCTGGAGTTTTGTTTTATTTCACTTTTTTACTTCTTTCTGTAAAATTTACATTTGTTTTTAAAAAATCAAAACAAAAGATGAGAAGGTGATATTATCTTCATCGGTTAGTAATGTTGAAGGTATGAATGCATGTACTTAAGGAACGCTTATGAATGAAACCAGAGTAATTATGCCCATATTGTAAGACACATAACATCTACAAAGATTTTGGTTCTCGTGTTTCTAATTGAAAGTAATTCAAGTGAAACATTTTTTCATAGTGTACTGGCCATATGAGGACATGTAGTACTGAAGTAAAATTTGATAACTACTGAAATTTAAGTGATTTTTCAAGTGAGAAAAGGCACTGTGTATGTATGGCTTATCCTGTATATATTTGTTTTGTTCATACTGGGTTTTTGTGTTTTTCATGTTCAGTAGAATGTTTTTGAGCAATATTTAGAGGAGCCTAAGAATTTGTTTTTTTTTCCCCTTCTCTCTGTTGGAAGAAACATTAATATGTTAACTTGTATGACTTGGAGTTGCTTACATATACCAATGAAAATGTATCTGGCCTAAAAGCATCTAGTCTATGTGGTGAATATTTACACTTGGCCACAAAAGCATTGGCTGGATCAGTAAGAACTGATGACGTCTTTACTTTTCCCTACAAAAAAGTTGCCCCTGTGCATTCTTGCTTCTGTACAATTGGAACATGTTAGAAAAAAAAACTCCCATCATAAAACAAACACCCTTTAGTGTCACAATGGCTGAGCACATTTTTCTAAATAGTGTGGGAAGGAGGATTTGCTCAGTGTGGACAGTGTATTATTGTCTTCAGCATATAGATGTTGAAAGTTGTTTATTGCTGTAGTTATTTCCTGTGCTCAGGTTCCTTTTTGCAGGGTAAAATACAAAGTCCTTAGTGCAAAATGACCTCTAAAACACAGGCTGCAGCATTACATTAAGATTGAATTATAACATAATGTTTTTAGACAGAATGAGGAGTGAATGTAAAATCCAAACTTAGTGTTACTCTTGATGATTAATAATCCTACTTAGAGCAAAAGCTCTTTACCAAACAGTAAGCGCCAGACCTGCTCAGTAACAAGTCCATGTTAGTCAATTGTAAAAATCAAACATTGTTATTTGTTTTCTGTTATCACAGACAGCATAATTGTTAATTTGGGGCTTCTAGTTCCTCGCCTCAGCCCATGCTTATGTGGCACAGTGGCTTGACTCTCTTGGAGGGCTTTTAATGAGCTAATTAACCTTTCCTGCATGTCTTCCAGGGGGTGGAGCGGAGCTTGACAATTAAAACACTGTTTCTGCTCTTGCTTTCTAAATACAGTACGCTGCACTGCAGTGGTATCAAAGCCATTTGATGACAGATTTCCTCAGCCATATTTAATACTGTTTGTAGACAGTACAAAAACGAAATGTATTGAACACCAAAAGATCAAATTTGTGTCAGTTCAACATCTTGAAATATGGTCAGAAGTTACTATGAATGTAAATTGTGGGCTTAAATTAACAAGTGTGCTTTATAAGATAAAAAAGATAAATGTATAGACTTCTCTCCTTTTGTGTGACTTTTTTCACCTACGGCACAAGATAGTTTGAAAGATTTTTTTGTAATATATGATAACCATGAGTTAAGATAGATCCTGCTTTTTGTTAAAATGTCTCTCATCACACCATACTGTGCATGCACATTGTACCCACTACATTCAGGAGTTTTATGCTGTACTTTTATTTGCACTTTTTTTTCATTCAATAAATATTTAGAAACCAAACATCATTCACATGCTTAACTTGTTTGGTAGCTGAAATCAGCTGATAACAGATACCACATTGGGCTTTTGTTTTATCCTGATGTTTTTGTCCCAATATTTTATTGCTGAAGGAAAAAAACAAAAAAAACCACTGAATTCAACTGAATGTCTGATCCTTTTATATGTAGCTCGGTGTTGTACAACTGCACTATTGAACATATTTTTCATATGTTCTCATGATTGTGAATAGAGTAATGAAAGTGGATGACTACAGAGAGGATGTGTTGGTACAGTTTGAAATTCAGAAACTGATGTGATTATTTTTGAGTCTTGGAAACAATCTGTAATGAACCTTCACAGTGTTTTGTGGACATCTATTATTTTACTTCGAGTGACTCTTGAAGACATGTACCTGTCTTGTTAACAGCAGACATCTGAATGATTCATCTTTATCTCAAGTGCAAAGCTGTCCGTTTGAATGCTTTTCCATTTTGAAGAGTTTTGTTCCTTTTCTATTTCAAAATGTCAACAACTTCTTTTGTAAGCACACATTTTCACTTTCTATTTTCTGTACTGTAACATGCAATAAATTGATACATTTAAAATGTTTGCGCTGTTTGTTTGGGGGTTGGGATGCAACCATTTTGATCAGTTCTTATTTTGGGGAATTGCTTTGTTTTCTCTCACTGTGTCACGCCAAAGTATTTTGTGAACTTCCTTCTTTTAGTGCATGTTGCCATCTTAGGCTGTCAATACAAATATCTTACTTTCAATTTTTATTTCTTGTCCTGAGATCAGCCACCATATTTCACTACCACTCACTGTTATGTATCACATGTCAGCCTTTTCAGACAGTCCTTCCTGTGCCTTTCACTAAACAAACGTGGTGGAATGCACATGAGGTGATGTGGTTAATTGTTTCAAATAAGTGAGGTGAAGGAGAGATTTGTCAGGGCTGCTGGTCAGGCAGGAAGCAGAGTGTGGTTAGCTGAGCGGAACATTAGAAGGGAAGCTGTTCTGTGCTTTTTTGTACAGTATTCATTCTGTATAGCCCCGCAGTTTAAAATTGGAAGTGGCTACTGAAGAACAGAAACAAAAGTTGAGAAAACTAGTGTAGCTCATAGGCAGGAATTAAGGTATAAGTTGACCCTCCCGTGACAGACATTGATGACTGAAGACTACTTCACCAAAGAGGGGACCAGGAGGTGTTTTTCAAGTGTGACATCAGGTCATGCTGTCAGCGTCTGATTATCAGGCCCCTGCAATGGAAGCTTTAGCAGGTTTGGAGCCCGGACCTGGACGGAGTGCAGGTGAAGGGAGACTGTCCTGGCCACTTCTCCTGCTGACGCTCACTGCTGTCACCTCCTCTTCTCTGTCAGCTTGGTCCCTGTACAAACTGGTGGAACTGAGGGCTGAGGTAGAAGGACTGAAATCAGACTTCTGTCCCAGGAGAGAAGGACAAGAGGGCAGGGACGAAGGCCAGGTGAGACTCACCCGGGAACAGTAGGGCCTGGGAATGAAAAACAGAAAAATTCAGCTTTACTACGTTATATCCAGAGGTGTGTCGAGCAAACAGAAACAGCACTCAAGTAAATGTGTAGTTACTTTATAATATTAGTGACTCAAGTAAAAGTAGAAGTGCTCATAAAAATAGGTACTTGAGTAAGAGTAAAAAGTGTTACATTAAAAAAATATATACTCAAGTTGTGAGTAGCTTCACATGGAATTTACCACAATCTAACTTACGGCACTGCCTTCAGACGGATATTTTGGGGTCATTTTTGTCGATTTGATCATTTTTGCTTATTTGTTTTTTTTTTAGTTGCTCATTTTTATTAATTTTTGTTGCTTGTTTTCTTCATTGTCACCATTTTTATTATTTTGATCATTTTTGCTGACATTGCTTATTTTGTGACGTTTGTTCAGTCTTTTTTATCATGTTTTGATGTTATCATTTTTGTTAATTCACTTGATTGTATTTTTACTTTTTGCTCATTTTGTTGCTAATTTTGTTCACATGTGCTAGTGTAAATTTTACAATTTACATGACTGCATTGTTCTGTTTTATTAATTGTCTTGTTAATTTTTGCTTTTATTTTGTTCATTTTGCTTCTTTTATTGTTCCTTTTGGTTGCTTAGCTTATTCTTTTTGATTGCGGTATGTGTTTTGCTGAGTATTTTTATTTTAAACCTTTTTTAATTCCTACTAATTGTGATGGAAAAAATGTAACTGAGTAAATTTTATTCATCACATATATAACTGAGGAAGAGTAAATAGTGTGCTGCAAAACAACTACTCTCAGGAGAACATTTTACGGGAAAAACTACTCAAGTACGTGTAATACAGTAACTGTACTTGAGTACTATCCACCTCTGGTTATATCATTAATTTAACTGTATTTTTTCTACGCAGACTGACAGTGTTAGCAGCAGGAGAATTAGCCAAGAGTCCCTGGAGAGTCTTGAGTCTGAACACAGTTCTGACCTGATAAGGAAAGAGAGGATGACTCAGTCTGGATCAGAGACGTTGGGTGAGAAACATGACATCATTAGTTGCTCTATTGTTCCTCCAAATGCAGTTTAAGATGATTTGTGCAACAATGCTGTTAATCTGCTAAATGTTGACACCATCCAAGGAACATTTAGCAAGACACAGTCCTTAGATGACAGGCGTAAGGTGAAAAGGAACTCTGTGTCAGTTCTGAACTTTTGTTTTTTTTCCATTTCCCTTTAATCCCAGTGTTACAGCCTTGTCTGCAGTTTCTGGCAAACAGCATTCGGAAAACTTTCAATAAAGGTACAGTACATTCAGCCTCACATTTTTTTCATATTCATTGCACCATGTCATTAATTATGTCATCATGCACACTGTCCGTCAAAAGTTTGGACACACCTTCTTCTTCAGTGTTTATATTTCTATTTGTTTCACTTTTACTGCTTTCAAAATTGTATAAGTTAATACCAAAGACAAAATATCATGTACCAAATTCTATAGTAAACAAAAAGGTGTTAACACAGAACATGGTTTATATGTCAAATTGTCCAAAGTAGCCACATTTAGCCACATAACTTTACTGACATTCTCTCATCAGATTCAAGACGTAGTCTCTCAGAATGGTTTTCCAATCACAGCTGAATTTGTACCATTTTTTGCCTTCTTAATGTGCTTTAGACCATCAGTGGTTTTGTGCAGAGGAAGGGTGAGTACAGAGTGAACAGCCCTATTAGTGCTACTACGACTACAGTACAAATCCAAATTATGGCAACAATCACTGAGTTAAGTAAGGATGAAGGCAATCCATCATTATTTTAAGAAATTAATGTCAGTCACCCTGAAAATCTAAAGAACTCTGAGTGTGTCCCACTCACCAAAACTATCACTACGACGAAACTGGTGCTCATGAGGACTGTCCAAGGAAAGGAACACCAGGAGCTACATCTGCTGTGGAGGATTTAAATTATTAGAATTACCAGCCTCAGCAAATGCAGCACCTCAGATAGCAATAGCTAAATGGCAGTAATTCAGTGCATTTAGATATGTAGACAGCGTCAAGAGGACCTGCTGAAGTTTAAACTGAGCATGAGAATGGGGAAGTAAGGTGATTTACATAACTTTGAACATGGCATGGTGGTTGGTTCCAGACAAGCTGGTTTGAGTATTTCACAAAGTGTTGATCTACTGGGATTTACATTGTCTCTAGAATAGTCTGCAAAAGACAAAATATCCAGTCAGTAACGGTGGAATGGAAATACCTTGATGTTGCCAGAGGTCAGAGGACAATGGTCAGATTGGTTTGAGCTGATGGAAAGGCAACAGTACTCAAGTTACCACTGGTTACGACTGAGTAATGCTGAAGAGCATCTGTGAATGTACAACATGTCAAACTTGAAGCAGATGGACAACAGCAGCAGAAAATCATACATGGTGACACTCCTGACAGTGAAGGACGGGAAACGAAGGCTACAGTTCACATAGACTCAACTAAAGTGGTTGAAGGAAGGCTGGAAAAATTTTGCCTCATCTAGTCGTTTCAATTTCCAAGGTGTAATTTGTATGTTATGGTAATGACTTGCATAATCAACACAAAAGCATGGATTCATCCTGTCCTGTGTCAACACTTTAGGCTGCCAACAGTGCCACATTTTGAGACCTTTACTCCTCACTGTACCTTGTTTAACAGCCACAGCCTACATGAGTATTACTGGTGACCATGTCCATCCCTTTATGACCACAGTGAGAGCGTGTAGCTCTTATGAGAGCTACAAGATCTAACCCAATACTAGTAAGATGTACCTAATATAATGGCCAGTGAGGCCCACAGCCTCAAATTATGTGAAGAAAATCTGATATTTACTGAAATGGATTATGGATGGATGTAACAATATGGTGATGACAGGTTCCATGATAATGGTGATGATTCTGGACATGCACCTGCAGTTTGGGGGAGGGCTCTCCAAGCTCAGCTGACCCCTTTGGTGTCTAGGAGACAGATGGGAGGGAAGGAGGTTGGGGCATGGATATGAACAGGAGTGTAGGGCAGACAAGAATTTATAGACGTATGACGGGAAGTCTTGCTCCTGAACTTCAAATAAACCTAGTATTATCTCTAATAGGATGCAAACAAGTCATGCAATAATCATATTAAAATGTATTCCTGCTTGAAGTATTGTTGTATCTCATATTAGAGTTTGAAGCGGAGGAGCACACAGGAATTCCCTGGCAGACTGGCTTGCTAAGAGGCTCTGCCCTGGAAGAAGACGGTGACAGGATGTTAGTCAGACAGGCGGGCTACTACTTTGTGTACAGCCAGGTCAGTAGATTGAGTTGTTGTCATTTCATATTTTCTCCACACGATGGTGCTGCTAGACTGTGTGTCAATCAGCACAATTCCCATATAAGAAACATACTGTATAGTGCAGAAAAAGGATGTGCTATTTGAAGGTCATGTGAAGAGAAACTCATCAGACTTTACTGATGCATATTATGCTTTATCACTCACCTGTGCTACTGTAACGTGCATATTTTAATCATGCTGGCAGTGGTCAAAGATTTTACTCATATTTTTGTGTTCAGGTGTACTACACAGACAAGACATTTTTTGCTATGGGTCATGTGGTGATAAGGTGGAAAAGGAATGTGGTAGGAAATGAGGCTCCGCATGTGGTCTTGTTCCGCTGCATCCAGAACATGAGCCATGAATATCCTTTCAACACCTGCTACACAGGAGGTGCGTATGTGTTATCATTAATCAAGCAGTGTTCATCTTTTTTACAACAAGTATTACAGAAGGTCAATTGCCATGTTTTTCTCTTGAGTCAAGCTCTTCATTCTTTTTGTGTGTTGCATATATACACCCCTTTAGGTATTGTGAAACTAGAGGAGGGGGACCACTTGGAGCTGCTGATCCCTCGACCCACAGCTAACGTGTCACTTGATGGAGAAGGCACCTTCATGGGTGCTGTCAAGATGGCATGAACTTTGTCACATTGCTTGGTCTGAGTTGTGCTGTTATGATGAAAGGATAGTGTGCAATGAGACAATGGTCAAGTATTTCACCAGCATTTAATGCTATGAAGCAATAAACTATGGCAACTTGCAGAATGGCAGCCCTGTGATGACACAAATGGAAAGACAAGAATGCTTTAGAGTAATTAACCTACAAATATCCACCTTATACACCAGCTGTTTTATCTTCATTTCTACAAAAATGTCAAGAATGTGTTGTTACTATACATCAGGACAGATGAAGTGATGTGTATGAAGGAACTGATCTGTAAAACAGTGTATTATAATATAGCAGAATAGAATATATCTGTATTCATTCCCCCTCCAGCAGCAACATTCAACTATTCACATCATTCTATTATTCTGTCATGCTTTATTTTGGAACCATTAAGCACAAGTATGAGAAGTTGCAATTTATTTTATCATCTGAACATTATACTGTAATGTCAGGTATTTGTGCATGTGTATGTACTATTGGTATGAAACTCTGATGCAATAAAGCAATAAATCCTGCATAGGAGATGACATCATCTGGTACTGGGGTGGATGTTGTTCTGTTCTGAGCCACAAGGAGATACTTCAAAGAGGCAGGCATCCTGCCAGGCAGCAGGCAGAGAAATCATGGTAAGCAAGAGCAGACAAAATCAGTAAAAAGCCATAACAGGTAAGATTGATACTGATACACAATATCTGATGACAGTAATATTCAAAGGAATTGTGGAATAAATTTCCAAAGGTTGAGGATGGAGAAATAACTGAAGTATTCTCAATGGGCTTCAAGTCTTCCATTTACATTTTGTAAAGCCAGAGGCACACCCGGGAGTCTCTGCAAAGGCTGTCTGCCTTTCTCAAACACTTCCCACACATCATTCAGGCTAGTGAAGATTCAAAAACCTTTTAAAATGTAAAATGTTTGTACAAAGCTGTTGACAAAACTACTCACTGCAGAGATGTATCTGAAAGCAACCACTATGCAAAACCTCAAATATTGCTTAAACATGACAGTGTTATTGACTATTCATTTTTCACTAATGTTTCTTGCAACCCATTATTTTTTGTCATTATATTAAAGGGTTTTGTTATATTTTAAAGGTCCTGTATTGTTTAATGTTCAATGTGCACTTCATTAAGATTTAGCGGAAGCCTTGGATGAAATAAACTCTTATTATTATTTCATGAATGACACTGATCAGTAGTTATATTATTAAATTAGCAAAAGTGGTTTTAATTTAAAATTTGTTATTAACTTGTTGCTTCAATAATAATTATGGTTGTGAATTAGTTATTTACTGACCTAAACTGATGTAATCATGGATGTGCTTATTAAATTAATAAATAGTGACAAACTTTATTAGTCTTTCTAAAATCAAATTAAATCAACCAGTAAACACTCACAGCTTGGTATTTCAGCGAAATCTCTTCCTCTGTTTCCTTGAGGTTTTCAAGGCTGAGGGCTGCTGACTTGGAATAAACGAAATATTTATTCTGAGTATTTTCCTCAAGAATTCAATTGTCTTCAATCACAATAGCACAAATAGATTAAGTTGTTACAGGTATGCAAAAAAGCAACAAGAACAAAGTCAGACAGTTTCTTACCTACTTGTTAACATGTTCATTTTGAGGAAGAGATATTTTTGTAGCAGAGTTCTCCCCTCCTCTCTGTTTCTGTTTGAATGTCACACAGAGAGTCATAAGATCACCCAGAGAGAGACTCACACACTCCGTCAGGCTGCTGAGAGTTAGACAAAGCCCAGTGGGTGGTCACTTCTTCAGTGAGCATTTTGCCCTTGGAGGCTCCATTTGGAAAGAAGAGAGACTTAAAGAAAGGGGGAGGAGGAAGGGAGTCTAAAATAGAAGGGTGAAGCAGAAAAATTTCAAATGCTCTAAATGGATAACCCATTAGTGGAAGAGACAGCAGAAAAGAAGAGTGGGGCTGTGAAACTAAAACACACAGGCTAGAGAGCAGGCCAGACCCAGGGCACTACAGCCAGATGAGTCAGAGAAGCTCTTTGATGGTCTGGTAAATAGAGCAGGCGGCTGTACAAACACAAATCGAGTAAAAGAAGAAGAAGGAGGAGGAGGGGAGAAGGTAGCAGAGCACCAATCCCTCCCGTAACGGGTGATATGTGACAAGCATGATGGCCCCCCCAGGCCAAAAATGTCTTTGTGTGGTGCCATGGTGATGGCTGGTGTATTGGCGGAAGCTGATGTCATTGTGGGCTCAACTCTCAAAAGACAAACCAGCATCTGACCAGAGAATCAGGAAATGAGACCTGCTGTGTACACATGCTGGCACTGTTTATAGTCTACACAAACACATGTTGTGAGTGCACAGAGTTCTCCTATTATATATACTGTATAAACACTCAGCAGCTATCTATCACATGCAATGCATGAGATGATAGATGAATTAGTTATGATGACAAGTTTCATTTGCATAAAAAATTGAATGAACGACTGTAACTAGTCCCACATGAATCAAAATATTTTGTTAACTGTCTCTTCATTTGAATCACTATTACTCTAGTAATGACAACATTGAGCTGTTTGAAACTGAAGTATGCTTTTCTTTGTGACAATTCGCAAATCACATGGGTAAGAAACTCCTATATAAGTTTAACCTTGTAGTACATAAAGGACACATTCACAGAGTAACATGTTTTCAACAACATAGAAGCATCAGATTTAATTAGATTTTGTAACTACGTAGTCTATTCTTTGATGTTGGAAAAATACATCAGACACAAATTTTAAAGCTGCAAGATTTGGAAATGAGGGAAAAAGGAATCTGAAAACACCTTTCATCCTTCTGCATCCCTGTCCTCTGTTTCTAAATCAAGAGAGTGAGTAACTCATAGACAGACAATGTGAGGCAGTATCATACCGTTATGGAGAAATGAAATCAAAATGTTGCTTCTTCAACTACCCCCGCCCACACACACACACACACACACCTTTACATGGAGGCGGAGGTGCATTTCCTCTCAGACCACCTTTTTGCTTAAGTACTGTAAGTTAAGGCCAGTGGGCGCTCACTGGGACTGACTGTACAGTGAGACTAATAGGAAGTAACTTAAAATTGTAATTCCACCGGTGGCCACTGGGGCTGTTCACTGACCTGCAAGAAGCCCTGACTCCCATTGGACTTCTCTCTGAAAATACTGTACTAAGATAATGCATTTTTGTCAAAGGTCTGAAACATTTTTTTTGGACCCTCCAATAAGTGATGTAGTGGTCTATCTTTAACTTTTTGCTAAGTTACTAAGATATTATGTAAAATTATCTGACAAATCACTGCTGTGCTGAGTTGGATGATGTATTTTCTATTTATTCAAAAAAAGTGTTTTTCCTGACAGATGCTGGACTGTAGTTGTGGGTAAGTGCTCACACTAACAGCACTGTAATATGACTGCATTCAGCAATTTGCAAATTTTTACCGCATCAACAAGTTAGTGGTAGCATTGGCTTACCCATAAGGTCCCTGACATACTACGCTCCGGTAACTCTGCTGCCGTTCATCTAAAAAACACATCCTGTTTTTGGCTCCAAAATGTTATCCAGGAAGTCACAATCCGATTGACTCAAAACAGCCATGCAGAAAGCAGTGGGTGACTTCAGAGTCCACTAGCAAATACAGTCAAAAGCAAAAACCAATTCATCATAAATACTATTATGTTCAGTCTTGGGCTGGAAGCTCAGTTTTTGATCCCAAGTCACTGTATATAATGCAACCGTTGTACATTCTCGTAGCAGTAGAGAACAGAAGAGCGAGCTTCAGGTTTTTTTGAAGAAAAAGATGGCAGCATCATCTTAATAGAAATCTGTCTATTGCAGGTGCTATTGTGGATTTAGGGACTCAGACAATAGCTGGAGTTAGCAAACACTGACAAACAATGCCAGCACAAAATAAAGTCCAACATAGATCTTACATCAAAACATGATCCTGTGCAAATATCCCATGATAGACTATTCAAGTAATATTCTATAATTTTCCTTACCTGCTTAGTCTTGTCAGGGTCTGACACTGGGCAGGGTACAGGTCACCACTCTCACACTCACAGCAATTTAGAGTAAACGATTAACCTAAGGTGCACATCTTTGGACCGTCGGAGGGAGTACCAAGAGGAGAGCCAAGCAGACACTGGGAAAGCATGCAGCCAGTAAGGCCTGTTCTGGGCTCCAATCCAATACATTTTGTTTAGTATTAACTGGAAAACAGTATATTTTGTTTGCAGGACATGTCATATGGGAAAAAAATCTTTGATCGTCTGTTCCAGTCCATTGTTTGACATTTTTCAGGCTGCAGTGCCTCAACTAATGCGAACCTCGGCCTCTCCATGCCCCCATCTGTCCTTGTTCCTCCCTCCTCCTTCTCTCCCTGTTTGGGAGTTTTGGGACAGGTCTGACTGATGACAGAGGCTAGAGGTGATCCCTGAATCCTGATTACAAAACCCAGCATGTTCTCTTAATGCAGCACACGACTGCAAATACAATTAAACCCACAGTACAGCTTTTGCAAATTGACACAGACGTTTGCACGCATACACACATGCTTTGTTTTTATGTGTTGTGGAGACTTTGCCATATATGGCATTCTGTGCCTACGTGGAGGTTAGGGCTCTGCAACCCATGGCTCCAGGGCCATGTGCGGCTCTTCATTCCCTTTCCAATGGCTCCTGTGGCTTTCTCCATTAATGTAAGTAACACACTGCAATACACCCAAATGTAAAAATAAGCACAATCAACAAAAAAGGAGAAAAAAATGAACTGAATTTATAGCAAATATTAAGAATAAACTGATAGAAGCAGTCTACAAAATGATCAAAATAAAAATAACAATACAATACATACAATACTGTACCATGATCAAAGATGAACAATAGCAAAAATAATTTAGATATGCAAGATAATAAATAAATTAAAAATCTTGCAAAATTAAGACACCTGAACATTAACACCTGAGTAAAATAATCAAGAAAATTATCATACATGACTAAAACAGTAAATCACAGTACTAAAACAGTATGAGAATGGATAAAAATTAACAAAATATTCAAGTAAATCAATATAAGGTAGAAAATGAACACAGATAAAGAAAAATAATGAGCAAAACAATTTACAGAAATTCACCAAAAAAATCAAGGAAATCAACCAAAATTCAAAGAAATCAATAATATTTTTTAAATATAACTAAATAATCTGCAAAATGAACAAAAAAATGAGACAAAGATATGACCAAAGAATGAAATAAATGAACAAAAACTGAAAATAAATGAACAAATTGAAGAAATGAATGAAGAAAATGGATTCAAATGGACAAAATAAAACAATAACAACTTTGTATTAATATGTTGCCAGATAAAATAAGTCATATTTCATATGGTACATACAAGGTTTAAATATTTTTTGTTGTGCTAGACACATATTTTTTATTTCTATATATTACAATTATTAGGATCATGCTGATGTCCCCACAGTAACAGGCAGGTGCACACAGAATGGTATAGATTCAGGTTTTGTGATAAAGACGAGGCCATCCCCACACAGACACAATGAACACTTCCACCTTTGTCACCTTCCTCTAAACACCAACAAAATGTGCACAGGTCACGTGATAGCTCGGTGTACTGTACCATGTATGTACTCCTCTAGTATTTGGGGATTACTTTGATCTGCTGCAGTCAGCCCAAAGTAATCAGGCTGATCCAGAGCTCTCCAGCTGAACTGGCTGCGGCATTGCACGGATTTCTCATTTAAGTGAGGATTTGGTTTATCACCAAACTAGATTGTGCCATCCGTTACTTTAAATTCCAAACACCATGTTCTCTGCTCGCCATGCAGTAGATTTTTTAAAATTAAGTCAGCTTGGGAAGACACTAATTGTTCCTGATCTGTAAATGTGATGGACTCGGTAGAATGAGAGGGAAACAGTGTTACATAGCTTGATTGGTTTTAGCTTTTTCCCCCCTGACTACATGGAATCTGCTAGAATATAAGCTGATCTATAATTCATATGACTCTGCCTCTGCCTGGAATGTTCCCAATTTCAAAAGGCAGCTGTGCAATATGCATATGTTCATAAAAATACAGGCAGGAAATACAGCACTGGAAAAAAAAAGAAGCCAATGCAACCTTTTTTCTGAAATCAGCATCTCTACACATATGACAGCCATTCCATTCCATTCCAGTGTAGAGAACGTTGTATATCCTATAAATACAAACTCCTCCCAGTCTTTCCAATAGGTAGTTTTAACACAAAACACTGTATGAGGGAAGGTACAAACAAAACAACCACCTGTATGAAATCATATTACGGTAGGTTGTGTGTTTTAGACATTCATGCTGATATTTTTTTATTCCATTGGTGATATATATTAACCCTTTCATGTATGGTGTAAACTACACTGCGCTAAACAAGCTGACAACTGACATTAAATTTAAATTACAAAATCCAGGCATAAAGCAAAGCAAAATGCAGTAAGAGAGTGATTTATTTTTACTCTTAAAATGAGCAAAATTGTCAGAAAAGAAGAAAAAATAACAAAATAATGGAGTAAATGAACCAAATTAGATGCAAAAATGAAGAAAAACAACAAAAAAACACCACTATAATACAAAAAATAAAATACAAATTGTGCGTTTGATTCATAGATTTATTTCTTATGTATTATCTGCTGCTGCAGAGGAAAAGTTTAGTAGAATTACCAACATCAGAAACTGACAATTTACAGCACTTCATATAGTCTTTGATGGTTTTTGAGGCTGTGCTTGAGAACCACCTCTCAAAGAGTTTTATTTTTATCAGATTGACTGACCTTCATTTCCTTTGTCTTTACTGTTTCGTGCGGGGACAGCGTTGTACAGTGGTTAGACCAGCACTAATAGGTCTACTGACTCACCCCTTGCTAAATGCGGTCACGTTCAACAATCGAAAATAAACGTGTTCTTTCATAGTTTGAACTTTGTCGGTCTTGATGTAGTAATGGTTGAAAATAAAAAAATCTTCAAAATTCACTGAACTGTGGATCACAGAACTAAGTACTTAGGGTAGAACAAATATGGTTTGTCTTTAATGATAAACAATTCCTAAACATGTGGTCACCATTTATTTATCTCCCTTATAAACAACATGAAAGTTCGGCACAAACCTGTAATAAGTTATTTATTTATTCATTTAATTTTGAACTAAAATGTAAAGCAAAAGGGAAGAAAAAACATTTGGCACAAATCAGAAGCTTTGAAGTTGTAAAAGGGTGTGGGATGGAGTGAAATACTTATCACCTCCTAACCTTTTTAACAGTATACACTGTTTCTAATAAACCCCTTGGATTAGTCCATATCTTTTAATTGTTAATTTTGAAGATTTTCTTAGACGTACCTATTGTTTAACATGTTTTAATTTTTTTCATGAACCCCTATTGTAGACATACAGTTATGTTTGGCATTTGTTCTTACAGATGTTTTTTTGAACATGTAGTTAACAGATATCGTAGTCAGCTGTTCTCTCCTGAACTTTAACTTTTGCCCTCTTACTCCTTTTTCTATACTTACGTACGTCTTTCCTCATGTTATGCTGGTGTATTTATGTGATGTACTATATACTAAAACTGGAAGCAATCTCACTTTTTGTATCATACTCAGAACACTATAAATGTTTCTAATACAATACACTTGAAAAAAAGGTTCCAAATTCATAAAAGGTCAGTTATTTGGTAGTGTCCGTGTACCACTTTGTCCCAGCCCAGAGTGATGAAGAGTGAAGGACTAAATTTGTGTTAAAACTAAATTTATGTCACTGCCAAAATTTTGGCCACAACTCTATATAGAGTTTGGAATTGTCCTTCTGTTTGGTCCATCTGCTGTGCACCACTTTTGTCCTCCTGATTTAATTACGTGATTTTAGTTTCAGTCCATTGTTGGTGCATTCAAGTGTCCCTCTTCCATCACAAACCCCACAACGCAAACACAGCACACTGCAGTATTTCTGAACTTCTGTGTCATTCACCAGGTGCTTGTGATAAGCAGTTGTAATCAGACATTTAGACTCATGTCTCACACTTTTTCCTCGCACACAAACATACCCACTCAAACAAACTCCTTATTCTCATTCTCTATCTCTTGTTTCTCTCTCTTTGACTCATGCTTGCTGTGCTTTTGACTGCTCCCCCTTCATTTATCCCTACTGGCACACTCCTCTCTCTCTCTCTCTCTCTCTCTCTCTCTCTCTCCCTCCCTCCGTCACTGATGGGATGTCAGTGGAGGATTTTAGCCTATGGGTGTAGATGTAGTATGAGCTGGGAGTTAATGTCTCTTTGACTCTCTCAGAGTTGTAGTGTTCTGCAGCTGAGAACCAGTTCTGGATGTTACTTCCTTGCAGAAAGAAAGCATTATGAACTACGAAGACAGGTTGCAGTGAGGTATAGTTTTCTACTGTTTTCTGGTAAGCTTTGTGTGAATGTTTGAGTGTATCTATGTGTTCTGGCCCAGTGGCACAGCATTTACCTTGTTTTAAGATGTTTTATGCTTTGCATGACTCAACATTCTAATCATATGACTCTGCCTTTTAGTCATTTGCGTTTGAACTGGATCGTGAATATTTATTTAGTTTTCGAAATATGTTAAGGGCAAAATCAGTATCTGTGTACAGTGTAGCTTGGTCTGTTTTTGTCTTTTGTACCTGCTTGATGTTGTTGCATGTTGCATTATTGCCAAAAAGGGAAACAGGTTTGTTGGCTTATTCTTTGCACACAAAAATACTCCTCCAAAAAAGAAAAGAAAACCCTCTGGGGTGCTGGATGTCAGCTGGGAATCGTCCCAGTTTAAGAGGACCTTTGGCGGCATGATTGTGTTGTGGTGTGCATCAGTGTTTAGTGAAGAGGGGAGAAAAGTGATGGGCAAAGTACAAAAGAGCAAGTTAGGGAGGCAACTTGAGACATGGTAATTAAACAAAACGGTAAGGGCAGACTGAAAAGTACAGTGAACAGGGGGAGAGAACAAAGTGACCATCCTGTGAAGCGTTCTCTGCTTGGTGTGATAAAATGTGGCTGAGCAGCAGACGTGAACATAACTCTGTGTCACCCCACAAAACTCTGCTTTTGTTTCACAGGAGCACACAGATGGGCTCATTCAGAAGGCTGAGGTTATGTTTGTGTGTGTGCTCATATGAAGGAGGGTTGTAGCTGGTGGTGTTGAGTACTTGGAATGAGGTAGGGTAATGCTCAGTCCTGACTGTACAAAATCAGTCACGTTAAAATAATGTACGTACACAGAGGAGGTATCAGTCACAGCTCCCTCTGTTCAACAAGATGTGTGTTTGTGTGTTAGTGTGTGTGCTTCACCCATCTGTCCTCTTGTTCAGCCAGATTGCTGGCCTCTGTGTCTGGCAGCTTTGCACAAAGGTATCACTGAGCTGAAAAGCTCTCCTCCAACACACATTCTCACAATGCCAGTTTTTAGTGTTTTCTGCCCTCTCTTGAACCTCTTTGGCTTACTGGAACATGGCAGTACCAGCTGAGCTGGTCTGTGGGTGTAGATGGCAAAGAAACGAATGTCTGAAAGCTGTAATCTGTCAGTCTGTGACATGACGTGGCCCAGTTCCCTGTGCTGTGGTCAGCTGTTGAACCACATGGTCTCAAGACTTAGTCATCACCCTCCCTAATAATTATTGTTTGATTTATGAAGCAGAGAAGACAAGGCAAAATTGGAGTGCTGTGCAAAGACTTTTCCCTGCAAGTCTTTTGATGGATCTGTTGCTGTCATTGCTCCAGAAGCGTTCAAGGAATACACTGCCCCCCCACTGTTTTACTCATGTAAAGTAGTTCCACTGACTGTGTTGCAGCACTGAAGCCCTGTGGCTCTGGCAAGATTTAAATTACCTTATATGCATGATTAAGGAGGTGGAAACCTGTTCACAGAGGATTATGACCACATGTGGTGTGGTGATGACAGTCATGCTGTATGCATTCAGTTCAGGAGGCTTTTCATAATTTTCACAGGTGTTTATTTATATTATGTTACTTTTCTTGCTTTAAAGGAGATATTTTTTACCTTTCTTAACAAGTGAATTCAATTCTCACATATCCTTAGATGTGTATTTTAAATTTCTGTTCAAGGTCCTATAGGGTTGCTTTATTCTGCAGATTCATGTACTGTTCATCAGCCCTGTTCCAAACAGGCTGGATCAGTGTATGTTGCTTTGACTGCAAATGAGCTGCTCTTGACCACACCCATTTTATTGGTGCCATGGATTCCAACTAGTAGGCTCCTTGGCAGGATGTCAGGATAGTTTTGGTTGTTATAGTGGAGACACCGAAGGCACTGATTGTATATTTGTGACGTCACAAGTATCCGGAAAATCAAAAAGCTTGTTTCTGGTCAAAAAGGGCTGTTTGTTTTTTCTCCTTTGACTGAGAAAATGTGAAACTTTAGCATTATTTAGGGGACATTCATCATTTGGAACATTTGAACATTTGGCTCTGTATCTCCAAAGTCCTTGGACCCAAACTAACCAAACATGGTGCGTGGGTAGTCTAGATAGTGGGAAGTGTTACAATGTAAACCATCACCTAATTTACAAATTAATTAGGTAATTAGATATGTCATTCGAAAAAAAAACTTTTTTAACCTATGATAATTTGGTTATTGACTATGCTGATTCCAAATATGCTGTGACCTTAAAGGAAAAAGGTTGAGATCACAGTCTATTTTAATGTCATACATCCATCTGTCTAAAAAATTGGCTTTTTAGTTCTAAAGTCTCTGGATCCAGACCAATTAAACTTAGCACAGGGTTACTATGACAACCACATCCTCCTCACATATTAATTAGGTTAAAGCTTTGATAAAAATACAAATCTATTTTGTCCTACTGCTAAGTACCAATACTGCTACAACTAAATTCTAATTTGTGGTAGGGTAGACTCCAGGACACCTCTCACTCATCAAATGACCTTGACCTTGAAGACTGGTCTGGTCTGAAATTATTATACTTTGACCTATGTACAGTACATTTCTATGTAGTCAGGTTGAAAATGTTATACTGTACACCTCAGATTATTGACGATGCTGATTCCAAATAAGCTGTGACCCTCAAGGAAAACATCAAGGTCACAATCAATCTCAGAACTGGGCAGGGGTTTTACTGTTTCACAGCTTCTTGTTTTTAGAGCCCCCAGATCTATTTTAAGAATGGAAAAATACATGAAACCTTAATTTTCACAATATATCTCCTTAAGTTTTATCTAGGTGTCGTTGCTGGAATCTTTATTTTGAGGAAATGACTACTTTTAATTTCTGTTTTATTTTAGTGTTATTGATCAATGAAGTTGCTGGTAACATTTTGGTAATTTGTTAATTCCTTTTGTTAACTACAAAAATCCTGATCCAAAGAGCTACTCCCTGACATTTAGAACAGGGGTGCTCATTACGTCGATTGCGATCGACTGGTTGATTGCGATCGACTGGTCGATCTCGAAGGTAGTGTGGGTAGATCTCATGAAATTAAGAAAAAATAGATGTCAGCCTATCATCCATCCCGTCACTTGATTGATTTACAGGGCAGCCAGTCAGATGACATCTGACTTTTTCTGACACTTAGGTCACTGTGCATGGGCAAACAACCTACGCTAAGCGCAGCAATTTTCATCCCTTGGTTTTTTCTCTTAAACTTAGGAAAACGTCGAAAAGTGAGTGGGGGAGCTGGACCAAGTAAGAAGACAAAAACTTATCACTTTTTTTCTGCCAGTCTATCATCACAATACCAAAAAAGGGAAATGTGGAGTGGCATTTTCGCACTGTTAGAAAATACAACACTGACATCAGCAAGCAAGCTGAGACAGAGAAAGGTAAAGGAACTAAAATGCCAATTGTCAGTGCAGCAGTCAATGTTCTCACAACATATTTCAAAACCTAAAGCTGCCACTGAAGCATCCTGGTTGAGTCAAAGTCATCAGAGTAATGACAAAAAAATGTACAGTTAGTTGTGTTGTGCAATACTGGCTCATGTCTGTGAATATTCTCAGTCATCCAGGTCATGGTATCCAAGGCGTGTGGTTTTCCTTCTGTCTGACTAGAAATTTGGTTTGAACACCAGCAGCCCCCCCACCCCCCGTGCCGTGGTGGGGGGAAAGGGAGAGAGGCCTGGGGGATGTTAGCACCAACAGGGGGCGGACGGCCCCCACGCCAGGCATCCCGGAACGTGGCGTCTGAACTTAGTTCTAAGTTCAGCCACCGTGTTCCGGCGCAGGGGGCGCCCCTCCCCATCGGTGTGGCTGCCAGTGTTCAAACCAAATTTCTAGTCCAGTTGACAGAAGGAAAACCACACGCCTTGAATATTGGCTCATGCGGTTATGCAAGGTACATCAACATACTGTAGACTGTCTATATAAAGAATTCTCAATATATTTATAAATAAATATGTGCTTTGAATTTTTGTAGTAGGTAGATCATTTTGACTTGGTCATTTTATAAGTAGCTCGCATGCTGGAAAAAGTGTGAGCACCCCCGATTGAGAAGATTGTTTGACTGTCTATTGACTCAACGGTAAGAAATTCCTATTTCCTTCTACTGTGGGCCTCACATTGGTCAAAAGTCAGTCTACGTTTTTTATGTGTAACCCTTCATCTGTCTGAAAGACAACTTATTCTTAGAATGGACCTCTAGTTAGCACACTTACTGGATTTCCTTTTTATCTCCTATGACAGACAGCATCTTCATAACAGCCTTTAGAAAAAAATTTTTTTTACACACACACTGAGCTGTTAGATGTGCTGGAGTCTGATGTCAGAAGGCAGACAGCTGACTGTCCAGACACAAGAGTTGGAATTGGATTATAGAGGTTGACAGTTATTGTTTCGTCTCATCCTCAAATCTGATTAGTGAAAAAATAACCTGACACCAATATGTCCTATTTAAATTAGGTAAATTCTATGAGTAGTTATGATGTTAGTGGGGAGATCTGCAATATCTACAACCATATAGAACCACAGTTAATTATCATCATCATTGTCATCTTATCCTGGTCAGGGTCACTTGGGCAGCAGCCTAAGCAGTGAAGCCCAGACTTCCCTCTCCCCAGTTCTTCCAGGGCCAGCCAAGAGACATAGTCCCTCCAGCATGTCCTGGGTCTACCCCAGGGCTTCCCCCTAGTTGGACCTAGTCTTGGCAAGCAGAGATTGGACCACCCAGGCCACTGCCTTTGGCTGCCATCCGAACCACAGCTCCGGATCCTTCCGGCAGGTGGTGGACGCACAGGAAGGCATAGTCATAAGGGGCTTCTGAAACGCTCTTAGTCTGACCTATCACCTAGGACCAATTTGCCTTGGAAGACCCTACCAGGGGCGAATTGCCTGACAACATAGCTCCTAGGATCACTCAGGCATGCAAATCCCTCCACCACAATAAGGTGGTGATTCAAGGGGGGGGGGGGGCTGCAGTTAATTATTTAATGAAATTTAAAAACTCATGTTACTGTGAACTAACACATGCATGGTGATAGTATATGTTCTTAATATGATCAATGGTGCCTGACATGCAATAATTATCATATTTATATGATAAATTTGCTCCCCTTATGCTGTATACCCACTGATAATTTCATCACTTGGCAATGTGTCATTTCGTGTCACTGGCTACAATCAACCTTGACTTGCCTTTCCCAAAATTAGGGCTGTTCATCTTTGATGTTTATTTTTGTTCATTTTATGGACAATTTGATTATTTTCTGAATTATTTTGTTCCATTTCCATTTTTTATTTGTTTTTTTAATCATCTAGGTTCATTTTGTTGAGTTTTGTGAATTAGTGCTTATGTTCATCTTTTTGTTTTACTATTGATGAATTGAAGGATACACTGACATTAAATCAAAGTGAATGAAATAAGTTTGATACTTAATCTTATATGCTTTATTATGTTTTAGGCCTATCTACGTATCTATCTATGTGTTCCATCTGTCAACACTGTCCCTGACTATTCTTGCAAGTGAGACTCATGGGACTGAGCAGTTGGCCTACTCCAACAGCAGCTAAAGCTAATGACAGGTGGTGGGGAAACACTGCTGGCAACAGCAGCAACATGTTATTTGGGAGTGGCACACTTCCAGGACACTGAGATTAAATCCAACCCTTTGGTCTGAGATTCTCCCTCTGATTAAAACAATATCATCAAAGCAGAGCTGTCTGCTTGGATTCAATACTAACAGGTGCACTGACTGACAAAAGGTTGACCGAGCTTTATATGACAGAAGTGTTTGTCAATGAGGGGGAGACTTTTTATTCCCCATGTGACTTTGTTGTTCTATGAAAAACTTCCTCATATTAAGGCAGACTGGCTGCCATGTGACTGGCCTTGAAAACTATGCTTCCTTTCCAGGGCTATTATTGGCTTCTTTTCAGAAAGGGGAAATCACTCTGAGGGTCAGGGTCAGGGCTCGTCAGGACTGGTTTTCCCTTCATTGATAACATACAGTAAATTTGCTTTAAAGCTTTATTCTGAACTGAAAAAGTGGTTGTGCTTACAGTGCACGCACATTAATTAATGTTACAGTATTATTCAGAATGTGCCAATCTTCTAAATATAACACAGGTCAAGTAGATTGTTTGTACTGTTTTGGATATCTTTATCTGAATTAAGCAATTTTCAGTCATATCTAGATATTTTAACTTTATGAAAGTTGTTTTAACATGTATGCAGAGCATTCAGACTATGTGCCTCAATCGGTGTTTTACCTTCTCCCTATTTACAGTCAGCTCTTTGTGTTGCATAAAAATCAGCTACCCAACAGCTTGCAAAACTGCACTAGAAATGCATGACCCAAAGAAAGGTCCATTTTTACAGATTCCGAAACACTTGGACATTAAAACGTTTCGGGATATGTGCAAATATCATAGCAAAACCTTGTTCAAGAGGGTAACTCTAAGGAATGATGTTTTCACAATGTCCCCCCCAAATACAAGTGGCTCATTCTAAAGAAAAATAAACACAATAACCTTTTCTGACATTAATAAAAACATAATAGTGAATATTTGATTCCTTTTATGCAAAGTCCACATTTTAATCTTTAATTGGAGTATGCACAGCTGCATGAAAACATGAACAATAATGTCACTTTCATTTTCATTAAACATCCCATATGATGAAAATCCATCTTTACTGGGTTTTGGGGTTTGTGCAGTAGGCATACAACAAAAGCTGTGAAAATATGAATTTGGTCAGTGATGTCAATCCTGAGAAATCCACACAAGAAAATAAACAACAGAAAAAAGTTTTGAAGTGGTTTTACATTTTTATGTTTTCTGACATCACAAGCCATAAACAATCATTTTTGAGCTAAGCTGCATCAGACCCATCCCCATGAGACAGTAGAAAGTTTTAAAACATCACAAGTTTCAGCCAATCATATTCAGGCTAAAATTAGCCTCGCCTCCATGAGCCAACTGCCAACATTACCAACCACGTGACCATATGATTGACCTTTTTGTGTGCTCAAATTGCTCCTGTTAAACCTCAGTACAACCCATTTTTAGCAGTTTGTCCTCTTCCCCTCAGTTAATAAAATATATATTATTTATTCATGTTTGAAAATAGTGAAAAGGGTGAAAATTGAGTTGCATAAATCTACCATTCAGACAATGACATAGCCCCTGTCCTGCATGTTTTCCCACTGGCTCTGCCCGACCCACTGTTGATGTATGTGGATCAGGTGTGTTCAGTCAGTCAGAAGCTGGAAGATACAGTGGGGCAGAGCCAGTTGGAAAACATGCAGGACAGGGGCTCTCGAGGACTGGCCTTGGGCACCCCTGGTCTACGGTACGCAGGCAGGTGCATGAAAGATAACTGTAACTGTTTCGCTGCTCCCATCACTATCATCCCGAATTAGACACACGAACCCTCCCCATTGCACACAAACACTTGTCCACCTACCAGCTTTTTAATATGGACTCTTGCCTGCAGCTACACAGTGTATATTACAGCAGAGTATGAGCCCAGTTGCAGAGCTCAGCTAATAATTTGAACAGGATCTGTTAAGCACTCCCTCTAAAAACACTGCTTTGATGTAGCTTAGAAGCCACAGGGGGAGTTTACACCGAGATGAAAGATAACGTTTGACTATGATGTTTGCGTGCCTGGTTTTAAATCTGTCATCTCTCACTTTCAACCCTAATCAAATTGGGTCCACACTTAATGGAGTATGATGCCTCCGTCTGACAATATGATGATACACTCACACCTACTGTCATGCTAATCTTCTGCAGATCCCGCTCAGACTCTGTGACAGAAGGGATGAAAACTGAAGAGAGAGGGCAATTTCTGAAAAAATACACTAGGGTTAAACATCACAGAGGAAGGATACAGGGTTTAATATGAGCAGATAAGAGTAGAAGAAGGCAGAGAAAGGGGCAATGAAAGGCTGTCTGTCATCATAGTTATATTCTCTTATCTTTTCTATAACTGGACATGAGGGTTCTGAAGACACTGAAAATATGTACCAGCATTTCAGACCATACTGTTAAGGGCTTTGCTTTGATTTTTGATTACAGCCTTCCTGTGTGAGCATGTGCACGGGTGCAGTTTGAACCACTCGTGCGGTACTTTTATGCCCTTGATAGACCTCAATTACAAGATTTAATACAAACTCATCTCTTCTACCTCTCACCTCCGTACTCTTATTTGTCTTGGTTCACCTTCTTAGATTTGTCATTTGACCTTGTACCACAGTAGAAAGATTTTAGCTCAGTGGAAGCTATAGAATAACTGTAAGCTAACTGTACATGGGCTGAGAGTAATAAAAGTGGTGTTAAGTCAACGTAAAATGCAATAAATCAAGTCTGATTCATTAAATTTCTTTAAGGTGAAGTGTTAATACAGAGTAGTATTTAAAGATTAAATGAACATTGCAACAGACTGCTGTATATGTAGAATGATCATTCATACACATACATATTCTTCATTCCTATTTTTTATATATATTCTAGTTTTTTTATAGCATTTGTCCTGCTGCCCTTGCTGCTGTAGCTCTGTGAATTTCCCCACTGTGGGACCAATAAAGGTTTATCTTATCTTATCTTATCTTATCTTATCTTATCTTATCTTATCTTATCTTATCTTATCTTATCTTA
>JAQQAE010000732.1:0-30054 GCA_029823295.1 Pseudamia nigra
AACACTGGCAATAAAAACACACAATCATCATAACAACAAGAGGTCACAAAATTAAAGACAGCAAACAATAAAAATAGTTAAGAATAATAAAAAAGCAACAAAATGAAACACAAATCAACAAAATAAGCAACACAATTCAAATACGTATTTTTGTCTTATTTTTCTTTTTGCTGTAATAAATTCCATGTCATTATAAGTATAAAGTAACAATGCTTTTACTTGAGTACTGTTCTGTGTGCTC
This sequence comes from Pseudamia nigra, assembly GCA_029823295.1. Lineage (NCBI taxonomy): Eukaryota > Metazoa > Chordata > Actinopteri > Kurtiformes > Apogonidae > Pseudamia > Pseudamia nigra. The sequence goes on from JAQQAE010000732.1 coordinate 242, forward strand.
TACTCATCTCAGGCAATAATCATCTCCCATTTGCACTTAAGTCCTGACTTTAGGATTTATCCAATGCTCCTCTTCCCATTGATCTTTATGAATAAGTAGTAATTTCTGTTTGGTTATATTGATTTTTCACTTTAAATTATTCATGAAAACCTCAGTAGTGGATTTGAGTTGTTTATGATCTGCTCTGGTGGTGTTTATGTGCATGTGGCTACACGGTGGACGTCACACCAGGGAGATCAGCACCTTGGACAGCGGCTCCTGGTCAAGAATGAAGAAGTAACTTGCATGCCATTTTTGTCTTGTTGCCCCATTCACTAGTGATTTAAAACAAACAATATGTTCCTTTTTTCAGCAATAAGCCCTTAGAGTCTAATTTAATGACAAGCCAACATTTATCATGATAATTATCAGTATCAGCTCATATGAACATTATTATTGTGAGACTACTTTTCTCTGTATTCCCACAGCTGTCCACATCCCAGTCACTAAGATTTGATTGATTGATTTACTTTAGTTAAGTATCCTGCAGGTAATGGTAACCAACCCATATAGGCTTATAAGGCACTATTCAACAACACAGACCACAGCATAATATCACAGTACAACATACTGTTGTCATTATAAATTTGACACAACCTTAGTTGCTATACATGCTAAAACAAAAATCTGTTTCTCAACGATCCAACTAAACACATAGACAGCCTAAGGAGATCTGGGTTCCTCAGCTCAATTTTCCCAAACACGTACTTTAGCAAATTACTGTACAACAACCTATACTTCATTGACAGTAGTAGGGTACTCGTTCTTAAATGGGCATACAGGCACCTCTCTCCTCATGTTACCTTAAGTCTCACATAGAGCTCTGTGCAATAAGCACCTTTCACTTGCACATAATCCCTGAGTTTTTGATCAATCCAGCCCTCCTTTTCCCATTGATCTTTATGAATATGTAGTGATTTCTGTCTGATTATATTTACATGTATGTTGTTCATAAAACCTTCAGAAGTGTATTCTAATTATTTATGATGTGTTCTGGTGGTGTTCATACTTGGCGGGCTCCATCGCATGTGGCCGCACGGTGGACGTCACCGGGGGAGATCAGCACCTTGGACAGAGGCTCCTGGTCAATAATAAAGCAGCCTGATCTGCTTGTGTGCCGCTGCTGGAGCTCAGGGAGAGGCTCGGCACCCATCAACAACGGAGCCATGACAAGAGAAAAACGCACACTTGTTTACAGGATGACACTCTGTTTTTTATACCTATTCCGGAAGTAGCTGCTGCGTTGGTTCAATCTCCAAGCCGACCATTTCGAGGAGGAAAATCAGCGCCAGCAGTATCATCACCACCATCTATCTGATCCAATAATCAATGCCATTACTGCTGTGTAATTGCTCTCGGATGCGAAGACATCTTCATGCGTCTTCCCCATCTTTCTGTCTAATTGGAAAAATCGCAGGGTGCCTTTATTCTTCTGCCTCTCTTTGACATTTTTACCGTATTTGGGCTCGTGATGAAATGCTGATGGACATCGAGCTAAGATGGGAAGGCTTTCGGCTGTTGTGTGCTTCAGCTAGGCTCCCGAAAATGCAAATGGAAAGGATTGTGTTTTTCATCTCGATCGTCGCTGATTCTTCGTGGATCAAGCAGAGGCTTTAGAGATGAAATAGAAAAGGAGGTGGAAAAAAGGGGACCATGATCTGATGCTGCATGGGGGGATGATGCTACATTAAGGGACAATAAAAACAGACATTATCATCACCTCCAAATCCAACTTCCATTTCATCTCGGGCACCTTTTTTTGGATTATGATTCTTGACACGAGTGCCAGATGTGACTGTATGGATGGCATGTCGTTGTGTTTTACAGCCCAGCTTCTATTCCCTGGCTCGGTGTTGCTTTCTCTTCCACTCGTCCACTCTCTCGCAGTCTTCTGCTTTGGGTAGCAAAACATGTAGGCTATTTTTTGCTGCAAGCCCCAGTCAGTGCATGTGAAGATGTGTCTTTGAAGAAAAAAAAAGAAAAAAGGGAAAATGCACTGTGGAAATCGTCTAAGTTGTAATGTTTTCTGGGCTGCGGTGCAGGAAGATGGAAGCATTTGCTGAGTTGTTTGAGTAATGAATATTGAAAGAGTGTGTCGGCCAGCTAAAAGGGAAAATCTTTCATCCGCATTGGGTTAGACACATGCCATCACTGGGGCCACATCCTTTATTTGCAATTAATAGATGTGGAGCAGGGAAATGACCAACCTGGAGCGTAAATCGCCCTAATAATAATAATAATAATAATAATAATAATAATAATAACAATAATAATAATAATAACAATAACAATAGAGGGTAAGGGGACAAAATCAGCTGATATATTTATCCCAGTCTGGCGGTTCTGTATGTAGCCCAACATGTTCAAGTATCGGATCCGCATGTTTTTTAACGAACTGAAGGTCCTGGTGTTTATGCGATCCGATTCGAGACAGTCCGCCTCAGACTCAGAGAGACGCTCCAGTAGCACCATGCGGGGTTTGGGGATGGGGATGGGCGGTTGCGGTTGGCCACCATTCGTCGACTGCCACGGCCGGGATGATGAGGAGGAGTACTACGGCAGCGACCCGCGGCCCCGGAGCCTAGCGTTCGAGGACAAGGAGCCCAAGCTGCAGGTGGGCCTGGACGCTGTGTCCCTGACCAGCACAGCCAGCAGTCTGAGGACCCCCCAGTGCCGGATCTGCTTCCAAGGCCCCGAGCAGGTACGGACATAGCACCAGTACATGTACACAGACACTGGGGGAGGTTTGCAGAAGTAGGGTGGGGGGGTATGGAGTGGTCCATCTCAGTATTTGTGACATGTATTTGCATCATTCACTTAATTCGTTATGCATTATTGGGATTGATGGAAGTGTTGGGTGCAAAAAAACTGCTTTATGCAAGTAATGGCATAATTTTTTTTCGTTTTCTAGGTCATTGTGTTAATTATCTTGATAGTTTTGTTCATTTTCGGGATTGTTTTTGTTCTCTTGTCCATTTGTGTTCATGTTGTGTGTACATTGTTTATTTTCATTCTTATCTTGTTGTTTCTTGTTCATTTTGTTGCATATCGCGTTTGTTTTTGTACTTTTTATTACTTCATTTCGCTTTTTTGTTCATATTTATTTTCATTTCTGTTAATGTTGTTGATTATTTTGTTCATTTTGTGATTGTTTTTTGTTCATATTTGGTCATTTTGTGGTAATTTTTGTTTCTTTTGTGTTTATATTATAGATATACTGCATTCCTTTTTTGTTATTATTTTGTTTTCATTTCTGGTCATTTTGTTGATTATTTTGCAAATTTTTGCACTTTTGTTGGTTATTTGTTCAATTTGTTGATTATATTGTTCATAGTTTTGTTCATTTTATGTAAATGTTTTGATTTTTTTTATTCATTTGTTCAGTTTATGGTCATTTTTTGTTTCAATTTGTTTCTTTTTGCTCATATTGGGGATTATTAAGTGCACATAGGGGGCATTTTCTTCATTCATTTGTTCATTTTATTTTTTCAAATTCTTTTAAATTTTTTGTTCTTTTTTGGTTATATTGTTCATTTTGTAGAATAGAGAGTTCATGTTGTGGATATTGTGTTTATTTTTGTGTTTTTCATTGTTCATTTCTGTCCATTTTGTTGCTTATTAACAATTATTTAGTTCATTTTGTGGATATTTTGTTTATTTTCCTGATTGTTCTGTTCATTTTTGTCATTTGAGGGATGTTTTTAATTGCCATTTAATCAATCACTGTTTCTCATTCTGATATTTACCGCACAGAGTCTGATTCATATCTTTTCTCGGAGCTCTACAACATGCTGTCCTACGTCCCCCTCCCACTTTACCCATAAATACCACCTCTGAAGAAAACAACATAAGATGAGGCCCACGGTTCTACTCATGCACAATGTGTGTTTTATTAATTTATTTTTGGTCTGTAGTGATCATTGCCTGAAGCTCTGGTTTATCTAAATTTATTACACAGCCTTTCAGTTCATTTTTCCTCATTATTTTTCATTTTTTTGTACAGTTTTGTTTATTTTGTAAATGTATTCTCCAATTTTATATGATTTTATTCATATTGTTCACTTTAGGTCCAAATATTCTGTTTATTTTCTTGATTCTTTTCTTCAATATTTATTGATTTTGTTGCTTATTTTATTCATTTTGGGGATATTTTGTTAATTTACCATATCCCTTTAGAACAGGGCTCTCAGACTCATGTCATGGATGGCCAAGACCTTGCAGGTTTTCTCTCCAACCAAGTAGATTTTACTGATTAGCTCACCCCCTGATTACTGATATGTAAAATCACCTGCTTTGGTGACTGGTTGGATAGAAATCCTGCGGGGTTGAAAAAAAGTTATGGTTGCCCAAAACTTAAAAATACTACACATTTCAAAAGGGGAACAGGTGGCTTGCCCAGGGTGTACCCTGTCTTCGCCCTACGTCAGCTGGGATAGGCTCCAGCACCCCACCCCACCCCCGACCCTCACGAGGATTAAGGGGTAGAAAATGGATGGATGGATGTACTGCAGAAAGCATTGTGTTGCTATAAAAATGGCAAGAAAAAGGAACAAAAACAATGGAAGAGAGACAGACCATCACAACACTTAAAATGTAGGTATTTCCTACAGAATTTGCAATGAAAGTCCTTCCCTACCAAATGGCACTCAGAAACTGGAGGAAACACTGACAGGAAGAGGCCTGGCAGACACAAAGAGCAAGATGGTGGCTTTGGGTCTGTCAGACCTCCTCCAGTCAGTTTCCCCTACCAGTGATCAAGGCTTGATCAACCTCCATTAGTGCAGAACAGCTCTAAGTTCCCATGTCCTGAACGCTGAAGAAGACATTTTGTGTAATTTTAAAAAGCATGTTATTTTTCAGTTTTGGGTAACCTTAACTATTTTAGAATTTCTGACAGTCCAACACTTGCCTTTGTACCATTTCATGCTATTCATTGAACTTAAACTGCTTGAATTTCAGTTTAAAAAATGGAAAAACTTTTGAATGTGAGTGTAGTTCCCTTTTTTGTTTTGTTTTTTCATTATTTTGTTCATTTATGCTCATTTTGCTGATTTAGTTTTTATTGATTTAATATTGCGTTTTCTATTTTGCTCATTTTTGCTCAGTCCTTGATATTTTCCATTTTTGTCCATTGTCTTTATTATTTTGCTGATTCTGTTTTTATTTCTTTTAATTTTGTGGAAATCTTGTTTATTTCACTGATTTTATTGCAATCTTGTGAACTTTTTTTTATTTATGTAACTATTTTGTTTATTTTTTGTTCATTAAATAAAGAAAATAATTGAAACTAAATGAACAAACCAAGTTAAATGTTCATTCTCATAATTCCGTCTTTTATATTGAAAGAATGAAAATACAGAAACTCTGTCTGTTTTTTTTTTTACATTTTGTTGCTCATTTCATTCATTTTTGTTCATTTATTAAAATGTTTTGCTAATTGTCTTGAATATTTTGTTCATTTTTTTGCTCAGTTTATTGATTATTTTTCACATTTCCTTCATAAACCTATGTGTTAAAATCACAAACTGATGCATTAACATTTTCAGGAGAAGAAAGAGAATGAAGTGTTGTAAAGCTTCTTGCCTGATGATCCGGTTATCAAAATAACACTGTTTTCATTACTAAGCTAATCAGTTTGTGGAGAGGCAGCAGTTCCCACACATCTGAAATCCGTCCAGCATGGCAACAATGAAAGTTAGCCAATTAGGTCTGCGGAATGACAAACAGAGTGAAAGCCACTGAATATGCATGAGTCACAATCATTTTGTAAATGTAAATCAACTGTCACCGTCTGCATGTGTCACAACAGGATGATCACACACTGATGGTCAGTGTTCCTGGACAAACATGGCATCATAAGTGTGGATTTCAGTGCGGGTGGAGGGGTTTCATCATGATCATGGGCAAAGACTGGGATGATGCACAAATAACATATAGTGGTACTGCTGGCAGCCTCTGTTTGGCTCCAAAAAGTCCTGGCTCCCATATATTTACATTGACCTGAACTGAAAACACTTTCATCATAAGTCAATGTGGTCTAAAGTGTTTGTTTGAGCCCTCTGATCCAATCTAATCCAACTTACTTGTAAAGATAAGAGAAAATAAAGTCTGATAAGTGGTCCATCTGTAACATTTTGCTCCATTATTAAGCTATTAAGGCAAATAATCTGACAAATGTCTGACATCATGTTCCTGGCCAAATATGGTGTCATGAGTGTGGATTTCAGGGCGGGTGGAGGGAATTCACAAAGACTGGCCAATGCAATGAGGCCAATGTAGAAATACTTCATAGTGGCAATACTGCTCGCAGCCACTGGCATTGTCTGTTTGACTCCAAAAAGTCCCAAAGAACTAAACTGAACTGAAGTAAAAACACTTTTGTCAGTGGTCTAAAATGTTTAATTGGACCCTCTGATACTGTAAGTGATCTGGTTGTCCTTCTGTAACATTTTGCTCTATTATTGAAATATTTAGGCAAATAATTTGCCATTATGTAATCTAATTGTCAAGTCTGTACAACAGCTCCTGTTGGCTGAGGAGTTGGACCTTCATAGTTTCTGTGTATTTAATGAAACACATTTTTCCCTGACAGATGCTCAACTGTAGTTGTGGTTAATAGTTTCCACTAACAACACTGCAAAATACCATTGTCAGGCTATCCTTGATAAAGTTTCACCCAGTCAGTAAGCTAGCCTTTATTGTTAGCTTACCCATAAACGTTCTGTCTCGTTGTGCTCCCACACCTCTGCCCTTTTTGTCCAGATATGGTCACGTCCTCTGTTTGGCTCCAAAATGACAGCCAGGAAGTCACAACATGAACGGCCTGACATCACAGCTGAGAAACTAGTGGGTGAGGTCACTAAAAGAGAGTCTAAGTCCTGCTCCTTTTGGTTTTAACACATGGGACCTGTAGCGCAGGTGAAAATAAAATGGCATTATAGTCAGTGAGGAGCAGATCATTTTCTGATCCTCAATGAATACTGCCACTATTTGCACATATGTTCAACAGTTTAAAAGAGAATTTAACCAGTCCATAAAGCAGCATTTTGTTGTACAACTGCTAATGAGACACTGAGAAATAGGTCATTTTAAACACTAATATCAGGAAGTAGCATATGTGATGTCATTGTGACTTCATCTCTCCACAATCTTGTTCGGAGCTGCTGAAGAGTCTCTGCAGCTCAACGTGAACAGACGGGTAGTGATTTTTACTTCTTTCATTACATTATTCATAAAGAACAAGGTTACATTTGTTGAGGTAGTGCCCATCCTAGTGTGACGATAGATACAACATGAGACAGGAATGAGGTTCATGGGTGCCTTGGTTACTCACCTAACACACATGGCTTAGGTCTAATCAAAGCAGCCTGAGTTCAAATCCCTCCTGCGGCCTTTTGCTGCATGTCACTTCCCACACTCTTCTCCCAATATCCTGTCTACCTCCACTGTGTCTATCCAATAAAGGCAAAAGTCAAAAGAAGTCTAAAAAATGAGGTTCGCACAAAAGTGACATTCTACTGAACTGTGATTTTCTTGATTTGTAAATTTGTCTTTTAAATTAACAAACATCATATGAGTAAATTACAGCATATTCCGTAAGGGACTATTAAGGAAAGTGCATCTTGTGCCTTTGACTGCAAATCAATCTTAGAAAATTAGGTTCCATAAACTGGAGGAAATGGCTTAGTGTCTCTATAAATACTTACCTTCCTATGGTCCCCCCAATTGAAGATGTTTAAATTCACAGCATACAATTACATGTACTGATGTCAATAATATGTACTCTACTTACTTTACCAAAAAATGTCAATTTCATTCAAATTATCCATCCATCCATCTATCCGTTTTCTACCCCTTAATCTCATTCAAATTATCATTTTGATTAAACTTCCTGGTCGTTTTGTTCATTTTTATCTATTTTGTAGATCATTGTTTTTGTAGATCATTGTTTTTAATTTATGTTCATTTCCTAGATCATTTTGTTTTTCATTTAATGCGATTCAATCCTCATCTTTATATGTCTCTACTCTTCCTTCTCATCTATTTTGACATTTAAATTGTAAATTATGTTTAAAAATGTCTGGATATGTAGATGTATTTACTGTAAAAATGTTGATTACAGCAGATTAAATTAATTTTTGGTTCCATTTTTATTTATGTCATTGCATATTTTGTCCATTTTCTGCTCCCCCCATAAACATGCCAAAAAGACACAAATGGATATGTTAACATTTAACCAGAAAACACAAAATGAAGTGTTCGATGCTCAAAAAATCCAGGTTGATCAAAAGCCACTCAACTAAAAATGTCTCCAGTGCCCAAACTAAACCCTTCAGTAGTGTTGACAGTGATGGTAATTGACAAGTTAAATGAGCATGTCATCTGTTTTCTATTTCCACTTCTTCTAGCTCTTCATGCAGCTTGATTTTAAGAGTACACTAAACAATAAGTCGTGCATGTCTTTGGTCTGCATCCAAACTCGGGTCTGAGCAGATGTGCAGAAACCTGCTCAGCCTGGCTCTGCAAGTAGGACTGAAGCCCTGGATAATTAGAAACACTGTAAACCCTGTCGAGCACAGATGGATATTACCATTCAGTTGCTTCCCAAGATAGACCTATAGTGTCATTACGGCCCATGTGATAATTCATGAAATCTGCAGGAGGGTATCTACTGGGAGATGTAGTAAAGCAGGGAAACAGTGGAGTAAAAATCAGCTGTTTTGGTGTAAGTTTCATTTGTACAATGGGGACATTTTTATTCAGGCATCTCTGCATCCTCCTGGAAATGTTGGGCACTGAGTAAATAATTTTCTGCTTCTGTTGAATACATCAATTTAACAAGTCCTCCAATTTGTACAGATGTAAAGGTTGTTTCGTCCTAATCTCAGTTAAAATCAATCAGAGCATTAACAAAATATAGCTCTATTGACGTGTTTCCAAGGTAACCACGAGTATGGGGTGTTGGGTCAAGTTGCCATGTTGAGTCAGGCTCAGTGGTCAATGACTGGGCTGTTCACACAGGCCAATGTGGAAGTAACTTAAAATAGTAATTCCCCTGTTGGCCATTGGAGTGCTGTTCAGTGGGTTCCAAGAAATCCTGACTCCCATAGTGTTACACTGATTTCTCTCTGAAAGTACTAAGTGAATACATTTTTGTCATGAGTCATCATGTTCTCAAACATTTTATTGGGATCTTCTAATAAGTGATCTAGTGGTCCATCTTTAATTTCTTGTTCCATTATTAAGATATTACGGCAAATAATCAGACAAATCACTGCCATGCTGGGGTTTGAGTGACAGGTTGCTATGGTAACTCAACTTGGTGGCAGAGTCGGACTGACCTTTGTGTCTTCTACTTATTTAATAGAGCATAGTTTTACTTAAGATACACTCAACTGTCCTGTGGGGAAGTGTTTACACCAGCACCAACATTGAAATTTCTGGTGCTGTTAATTATGCGCAGATATCAGGGTCTTGATCATCGAAATGCGTAAGCTATATATAAATTCACCTCCCCTACAGTGTTCACAGAGGTGGAAATAAATCTCAGAGACCAAAGCTGTTATTTGTCTGTAAACATGTTTATTTCTGCTGTAAAGATGGACATTTTAACATGGGTCTCTATGCAGATTGACAAACTTTTGAATTCAGCCCCTAGTGGACATTGATGATACTGCAGTTTTTGATGCTTCTGCATTTAACTCTCAGCTCAGACGTGCCACATGTGTTGTGGTAGTAATGCCTCCATAAATAAAGCACCCATTTAGTTGTTTCTGGTTGGAAGACAGTTAAATTGTGCTTTTACTGCTTTTCAGGGTATAAGGGAACAAATAATGAACAAAATATTCCAGACCAAGAATAAAAATGTGTAAAATTCAGAACATAAATTTCTTAAAAACCTCACATCTTTTATTGTCCATGAATGCATATATCGTAACATTTTATGGATGTCATTTTTCAAACATAAAAGACAAGTGGGGCATCTTGGTGGATCACCTGGTAGGCACACCAGGCCACAAATGCAACCCCATCAAGGAAATGAAGCAAACTGAATAGAAAAAGTAACAACATGATGAACAGAATGAATAAAGCAATCCACAATAGCAATAAAAAATTAACAAAATATGAAAAAATGAACATATGAACAAAACGATGCCCAAAAATTAATGCCATAATGGAAGAAGTAACGAAATGGAAAATAAAAAACTAAAATAGTCCCAAAATGAACAAAGAAATTAACAATAATGAACAAAATATATCACAAAATGAATGAAAATCTACAAAATTGACCAAACTACTCAAGAAATGAAAAAAGATATGTCAGGGTTATTAGACCCTCAGATATTTCATTATTTATGATATATATTTAGAAACGGATGGTTAAAAACTGGGGAGGGTGTGGGGGGAGGGGGTGTCTACAAATCCCCTCCCCCCCGACTTGTCCCCCTCTGGACCGTTGGATGTTCCAGACGGTGACGAGGCCCAAGCTGGCGTTCATAAAGGTTGTTGTTTGCGGTTTGGGCTCTGAGTAAAGGTGACTCATCGTGCAACGTGGCTCTGAGCGGCTGCTTTTAGAAATAGATAAAGAGCAGCGAATGCAGCGCTGAGGGGAAACACTCTGTCAGCTGATCAGGGTACAGGAAGGTCTGAGGGGGGGTCATGTTCACCCCACAGTTGAAACTTGGGCAGACAGAGCTGGATAAAGGATTACTGTAGTGATTATATGTTTTATACAGAGATGTTTAGTATGAGGTAAACACTGTGCTTTTGTCTCTGTAATGATTTGATTTGGTTGATTTGCTTTAAGTGATCTGTTGCTGATTAATCAAAACAAATCAAATTAATATTTTTTTTAAATCAGGGAATCAGACAAAGCTTCTCTTTTTGTGTTTCTGTTTTTTGTGTTTTTCATGTTTTTTTCGTCTTTTACATCACGTCGACCTTTTGGACTTTAATTCCTTTTTGATTTTTTTCTTTTTTCATCTTTTATGTGATTTTGTCTTTTTGCATCTTTCACATCATCTTTGTTTTGTTGTGTTTTATTTCATTTTTTTGTGGCATGCTTGTAATTTTACTTGAATTTCACCTTTTTTTGTTGTTTATGTCTTTTTTTAAAATCCTATTGCATCATTTACATTATTTTGTCTCTTTATTATTATTTTCATCTTTTCACATCATTTTTGTTGTGTTGCAAGTTTTATGTGATTTTATCTTTTTTCTTTTATATATTTTTCATCATCGTTCATCTTTTAGATCATTTTTGTTTTTTTTGTATGTTATTGGATTCCGGTCACTTATACCATTTTACACCAGTTAAATCTTTTTTGTAATTATGTTATTTTAGTTTTTGCACCCTTTATTTATTATTTATTCATTTATGCCATTCTTGATTTTTCATTTTAATAACCTTTTATGTTGTTTTCATCTTCTGATGTCTTATGTCATTTACAGTACACCTCTTTTGCATCTTTTACATCATTTGTTTTTCACACCGTTTTGTATGTTTCACATAATTTATATATATATTTTTTCTTTTCTATCATTTTCATCTTTTTGCATTTTTTTAGGCTGTTTTTTTCTTTTTGAGTCATATGTCATTTTGATATTTTTTCTTATATGTTGTTTGTGTCTTTTATACAATTTTGCACTTTTAGATTGTTTTCATCTTTTTACATCATTTTCACATTTTACACCATTTAGGTAATTTGTGTGTTTTTGAGTCTTAAGTCATTTGCATCTTTTTTGTGTTGTCTTTTTGTCTTTTTGTCCTTTTGCATCTTCTACAATTTCATCTTTTGCATTTTGTCATTTTGCATCTCATTTATGCCATTTTACACCAATTTGATTGTTTTTTTTTTACATTTCATTTTTGTTTTTCACCCTGTTATGACTTCTATTTGGTCATTTTTGTTTTCCTTTCTCTTTTATGTAATTTTTTGTCTTTTTGAATTTGTGTCTTTTACATCATTTTCGTTTTTGCGTATTTTTGGTAATTTTTTCTATTTGGGTCTAATGCCAACTTTGCATTTTTGTTTTATATGTTTTTGTCTTTTTGCATCTTTTACATTTTTATTTGATTTTTAATTTTAGTATCACTAATGCCATTTTAATCTTCATTTGTCTTTTTATATCATCTGCATTTTTTTTGCATCCTTTTTGTCATTCTTGAATTTCAGACAATTTTACATATTATGTTGTTTTTGTGTCTATTGCGTCTGTTTTGTATTTCATATCATTGCTGTCTTTTGTATCCTTTAAGTCATTTTCCCACTTTTCTTTCTTCATTTACTTCTTCTTTGTCTTTTTAAAGTCATATTTTTCCTGTTATGTCTTTTACCTTGTGTTTGCCTCATGATGGTTTCATGTCTTTTGTACTCTTTCTCGCATTTATTAGTTGTCCATGTTTTTTGTGTTATGTCTTGTACGTAATTTCCTTCTCTTTTACAACATCTTTATCTGCTTATATCTTTTAACTTGTGTTTTGTTTTTTGGTGTTAAACAAATTTTTTTCCGTTCGCATCTTTTGCACCATTTTTCTCTTGTTGCATGTTGCACTGAATTAAAGCATCGACAACCATCTGATTTCCTCAACCTTCAGTCAAAAACTAAACCTTTAAACCTGAATGACATTCAGCGGCATCATAATCTGTATCAACTCACTCAAACGACTTCACGGCTCGGCTCTAGGTGCAGAGGTAACATGCCTTCCACCCCTTCATGTGCAGGCGGGGGGCGCTCATGTTTGCCATTTCATTGTTATTTCATTATTCAAGGGGGTCACAACGGGGGCTGAGATCATGTTGCTGTCAGTGAGCCAATTACCTGCAGATGTAATCACCTGCTCTGTGGGCTGCGTTCACCATGAAGCCTTATTAACTGTCTGTCAAATGCGACAGACGGAGCATGTTCAGGCTGGCATCTCTGGACCCTTGTTGAGATTTTAAACATCAGACTAAATCACTTTCTGGCGAACTGTAAATGCATAATTTAGTGCTTTTGCTGTAAATGAGGAAAAATGAGCAAAATAAGCAACGGTATGATACAAATGTAACCAAAAAGGAACAAATTATCCTCCCAAAATGATCAAAATAGCATGATATGCAACAAAACTATCAACAAAATTAGAAAAAAGAACAGAATTGACCTGATGATGACCAAAAATGTATCAAATAGGAACAAAATAATCCAAATAATCAAAAATAAAATCAAAAATTTTCAAAATAATTGGAAAAAAGATGGCAACTGAACAACAGAACAACTGCAGAAATGAACAAAATAATCAAGAAGAAAACATGAATTAAATAAGAAGCAATTTGAACCAAATATAACAAAAAAGAATGAACAATGAACAAAACAATTTTAAAAAATGAACAAAACTGGACAAAATAAGAAGCAAAATGAATGAAATGTAACAAAAAAAATCAAAATAATCCCAAAAACAATCAAAATATTGTAGAAAATAAAAAAGAAAGAAAAAAGAAATGCAGACAATAAACAAATACTCAGAATAATGAACAAACAAAAGTAGCCAAATATTCCACAAAATGAACATAAATTAACAAAATAATTAAGAAAATAATCAAAAATGAATAAAATTGGAAACAAAATGAACAAAATTATAACAAAAATGTTAAAAAACTAAACAAACAACTTGGCAAGGCAGAAAAATTGTTTTGTTCATTTTTAATAATTTTCTTTATTGTACTGATTATTTAAGTATTATTATTTAAGTTTTTCATTTGTTTTGTAACGTAACTTTCTTGATAACTTTTGTTCTCTTTTGTTAATTTTTTATTGTTATTTTGTTAATTTTTATTCATTTTCTGCTTTATATTTTTCTCTTGTTTTGTCTTTTTTTACAACTCAGTGCACATTCGATTCATTTTGACTGACTGTTGATGTAATCAACGTATTTTGGCTGAGAATTAGAAACAGACACTGGTCGTGAGTGCCGTCCTAGTTTTCTGCTTTCCATTTCCACAGCGTGTGGCTCCATTCTGAACCAGTGTAAAGGTTAAAGCTGAGGAAGAGGAGGGGGCTTTTTAGTAGTACAAGTGACACACCAAATTAACACCTTCATGCTGTGTGAAGTGGTCTGCAAGAGACAAACCCACGCAAAAAAAATCCACACAGACGATTATCAATGTTAGATAAGGACCCTTGTTTAATCTGAGTACTGGGGAGGAGAGAGTTTTATACACATCCCAGCATTATAACCTTTATTTTCTGTTTTCTGGTGAATTGGCAACAAGGTCATTTTTTACTTTTCTGCATAATTTTATAAAGGAGGCAAAGTGTGAATGAAATAATAAAGAAATTAGCACAATAATCCACAACCGCCTTTTCACTGAGTAATGGTCTGTGTCTTAAACCCTGGTGTTTTATTTGTTTTATTTGAAAATGGGACACCCAGAAGCTTCATAGCTTATAAACAGGCAACCGCAACAAAACTAAACAACAACAAAACATAAGCCAAATATACAAATCAACCACAAACAAGAGCAGAATATAACAAAACAAAAACATGTGTCCCCAGACACAGAGGCTATTGGGGGACCACCCAGAGTCCCCCCAACTGGGGCACCAGGAGTCCCAATAGGGGGGGGGCACTCAGCAACAAAAATCATTAAGCAAAATGCATAAAACACTGCCTTAATGGAGTAAAAGTTTAATCATACTACACAGAAAATTAAACAGAAGAAACTCCTCTGCAAGCAACCAACTGCCCCATTGAAACCCATGATAAGTTGGAGAAGACGTTTCTGTTCCTCTCTAAAATCCTTCACTTTTCTCACTCGCTCTGTGTGAAACATTTTCTACTCCACCTACATGAAATGGGTATTGCTGCATTCACCAAAGTCCTCTGGTACTTATGTTGAAGAAATTGTAGTGATTTGAGAAACTATCTGGGATTGAGAAGCCTGAGTTAGAGGTGCACCCTGAAGGTGAATCTCTGTCTGTGTGCCTCCCCGAAAAGTCAGTTAAGTTTCCATAGCAACAACGCCACAGGCAGAATAAGCAAGTTGCACATCTTGGGCCGCATGGTGCGTTGTGGGATTTGGGCTACCAATCAGATTCCAAAATAGTAGAGAGCAATAGCGATGCATGTGGTATTGATTAGTTCAAACTTTGGAAAGTTGATGATTTGAGACAATGTTATAGTCGATGTGGGCTGTTTGTGACATCCAAAGCCACTACAGATCACAGACCAAAAGAAAAAAAGAACTATTTGCTGTTGCATATGTGACAACAAATAAGATACCATATGTTTTGACTAAGGAGAAACATCAGGGAATTGTCAAACATGACTAGAGATCTTTTTTGAAAATGGATGGCATAGAAATTTGTGACCCCTACAATGTAATAGATGGATGGATTAACAAAATTACAGGGATTAAAAACTGTCCGCTGTGTATGTATAACAGATTTTACGGAATATCTATTCAGCAGAGATGAGAAAGCCCTTCTCAATTGTCATGATTATAAAGAAGGTGGGTTATAGCATTATTAAACTTATTACAGTTTTGTTTTACAATGTAATCTCCCTCAATAATGTTGAAAAGTTTTTAAAATGGGATATATTACTAGACACCAGCCCTGTCAGATACAATACAATACAATACAATACAATACACTTTATTTACCCCTTTTATGGGAAATTCATATGTAAAAGTCATTCAATAGGCATGAAAGATTATTTCATTAAGATGTCTTCAGTCTTCAGTCTGCCTTCAGCTGTGGTGTTGAACAGTCTGATGGCGGTGGGGATGAAGGATCTCCTACAACATTCAGTCCTGCAGAATAGTGATGTTAGTCCTCCAGTGCAGTTGCTCCTCTTTCCAGTTTTTTCAGAGCCTCTGTCCAATCGAACCATGGTGTATCCAGGCATGTCAACACAGAAGTCTGAGCAGTCACTGTTCAGCCAGGTCTCTTAGAATCACATGAAGCCAGACTCTCAAAACTCCTCCTGGCTCCTCACCAGTGCCTCCAACTCATCCAGTTTTTTGGGTAGTGAGTTTATGTTGGTAGAAAAGGCTTGTCCCTGAATCTTCTGCCTTTGACTTTGGCACCAGCACTGTAGCCACACAGAGTCCACAGATCCAGTGGGATTGGTTGGGAAGCTCCATACTTCCTCTGCCTCAGGTTCAGGATGTCCATTCTGGAGTAAATTCTTCTCTCCATATTATTGGAAAATTGATCCCACAAAAGAAGATCCAAAAAAGCAGTGAAAAAATGATATGATGATGGCTAGATTTATAACATCTGACAGTCGTGCAGGCTGGACCCGCTCAGTTTTTTGACGGCAGCCAAAATAAAGAATGTTTAACGTTATGTACTAAAAATTCAGTACTACTAAAATTTCATATGCTCTGTCATTACAACTAAAGCTTATTTTAATGTCTCAACATTTATGTCTAATGATGGTTGGACTACAGTACTTACAAGTTGGATGTAACTCTTGAATAAGAACAAGATAGCAATTAGGTTTAATGAAGTTTTCATTTTTTTATTTGTGTTTGGCAGTCAAAATTAGCAACGCAGTAAAACCGTGCATGCGCATAAGAGAAGTGCAACCCACATACTCTCCACAGCAGACAGGTCTGCAGTTAAGATACATTATTACAGCAGAAGTTCAGGATCACTTCAGCACTAATTTAAATACCAGCAACCAGCAATTCCATACGGTTTCTGGCAGTTCTACCAACTACTATTTTATTGGTGAAATAAATCTACATTTTACTGATGTGACTGAACACCTCTCTGTCTCCTCTGAACGTGAAGTGTGTTGTCATTTTTGAAATGTACATTGGACTTGTGTCTGAAAATACTACAGTAGGTGAATAAATTTTTGTCATGAGTCATCATGGTCTCAAACATGTTATTTGGACCTTTTTATAATAATCTGATTGTCCATCTTTATATTTTTGCTCTGTTAAGATATTATGGCAAATAATGTCATAAATTTCTGCTGTGCTGATATTTGGTTGTACAGGTGTCTATGGTAGCATGACTCGCCAGCAGAGTTGGACCAAGTCAGACCTTCATAGCCTGTATTTCTTTAATAGAACATAGTTTTTCATGAGAAACACTAGACAGTAGTAGTTGTGGTTCAGTGTTTATACTAATAACACCATAATTTGACTTTGTTTGTCTAAGCTTGGTGAAATTTTACTGAGTCAGTAAGCAGGCTGTTAACATTAAGCCAGCCGCACATAGAGAAACGCAACTCATCTCAAGTCAACTGGAAATCAGATGGATGTGCTGCGGTTCCCGACCCAGATTTTTCAGTCTTGACGACGTCCCGACAGAAATCGTGCCGATTCAACACGTTGAATCGCCAGGACTCAGTGTCAGCAATATGCAGCGGTCAAGACTCCGACTTGCCGACTTTTATCATTGGTGGACATGTGTGTCAAAACCGGTCACAACGCAATCAATGTTTACTGGCAATAGATGGCGCCAGTTCCCAGGCGTGCATGGTGGTGTCAATCTGCAGCTGTGTGCGAGGTTCCTTCAATCATGACTGATCCCAACTCAACTCTGGGATCAACTCAACTCTGGGATCGCGTTTCTCTATGTGCGGCTGGCTTTAGCCTACCTGACATACTAGACTCCAGTAGATCAGCCACCATTTTCCTAAATATGGTTACATCCAGATTTTAGCTGTAAAATGTCACCCAGGAAGTGACCACATGATTGGCCTCAAAATGGCTGTTCAGAAACCAGTGGGTGACGTCACTTGTCCACTAATATGTATAAACAGCCTGTGGGCTGAATGAGTCAGCCTCACTGCACAGCCCTGGAACTTGCCCACTGAGTTCGCTGGTGGTACCTGCTTTGAAGTTATGGAAACTGGGCTTGTGACAGGATGGTCCTCAAGAGCTGGTGTGTGTTTTGGTTTTGGTCCCCATGACATTATAAAGACACAACCACACACATACAGACACACACACGCACAGTCTGACATTTATTACCTTTCTGCTTTGTTGTTTTTATTTAGTTGCTCGTATACATCCGTGCCCTCCGTGTGTCATCTTTATAATGTCAACAGACAAGTTATTTTAATGTTTATGAGCGACATGAGGCTCATCTGGAAAACTAATCTTTATGTGCAGGGACACTGCAAGTCTTTTGTTATACGACAAAAGAGAAACGAGACAGAAGGAGAGCAATGGATACAATGGAAATAAGAAGCAGCATGAAGTGTGGATGTAGTTGTTCAGTGCTTCCCAAACCGAGGGTCGGGACCTAAAGTGGGTCATGGGACACTTTTTAATAGGCTGTCAGTTTAGTCATTTCATGTTAATTTTGTTTATCAATCTCATCATTTTTATTGTTGCACATGATCATTTTCTTCGTTTTATACTAATTTTTGTTCATTTTCTGAATTTTTTAAAAGTCCTTGTTTATTTATTTTTTTGTTTCCTTCTTTATTGTCGTCATGTTTATGAATTTAATTTATTATGTTTCTCATTTCTGTTCATTTTGCTCACTTTGTTTATTATTTTCTTCATTTTCTATAGTCTTGATTATTTTGTTTATTTTGCAGATATTTCATTTTGTTGATTATTGTGTTCAATGTTTTCATTGTCTTTTCTAATTTTTTTGCTCAATTTTGTTCATTAAAAAAAATTCTTGCTTATTTTGCTTGCATTTTGTTATTTTTTCCATATGTTGCAAATGTTTCTTCATTTTGTTGCTTGTATTATTTTCTTTTTTGTTCAAAATGAATAAAATTCAGCATTCACTTTTACACATGTTCATTTGTATTAATTTTGTGCCAATTTTTTGTTTTATGTTAATTTTGTAGATGTTTCATTAATCTTGTTGATTATTTTGTTCATTATTTTCTTCATTTTTGTTCATTGTCTTTAATATTTTGGTCATTTTTAAAAGCATTCTTCGCTTTGTGGATTATTTTGTCAGAATTTTTTGATCATGTTGTGGCCATTTTGTTAAATTTCTTTCTTGTTTTTTATTATTCTGTAATTGTTGTTTATTACTTATTTCATTTATGATCATATTCTTACTTTGTTTCTTTGTGTTCATTCTCTTCATCATTTTGTTTATTTCATTTCACTATCTTGCATATTTTGTTAGTTTTTGATATTTTTGTTCATTTTCTGGATAATTGAATGAATATTAAATTAAATATTTTACTCATTTTTTATGCTTTCTTGAATATGTTGTTCAATGTTTTGCATTTTCTGCATTACTTTGTTTGTGAGGTTTATCACTGAGTTACTCACTTTGTTCATTTTCTCTATTTTTTTTTCATTATTTCTCTTCATTCTCTGGATTATTTTGTTCACTTTGTTTCGTATTTTTTACATTTTTTTGTTCATTTTTGTTAAAAGTTTGGAGGCATTCATTTCTTTTCATTTTTTAAAAATAATTTCCTTTTGTCATTAGTTGGTTCATTTTCCTAATCAAAGCTGTTCATTGTTCTTAATTTTTGGTAATTTTGTAGATTTGGAGCTTATTTTTCTTTGTGTACATCTTGATATCTTTCACTTTTTAAAAGTGTAAAAACTAAGATATAAATCCTGTGTTTTTTTTTTAGTTTAGATCACAAAGACATACAATTTCCTTTTTGGGTCTTGAGCTACGTAAAAAGAAAAATCAATGTTCTGTGAAAATTCCAGTTTGTGTCTTAAACCTGCTGTTTGTTATGAGTTTGTGTGGATCAGTGGTTTGTGTCTGCCTCACCTGCTGCCCTTGAAGCCTCCTCGTTCCAGCTGTTGTTGTAAAGTGCTAATATTCACCAGCCAGGCCTGGATCAAGCTGTGCCCATTTATTGATTTACTCATGATTCACTCTGATTCTCCTCTTCCTCCTACAGAGCTGTGGAAAAGCTTTTGTTCAACCATGACACATGGAGTGCTCACGTTTGTAATAACAGAAAATGTCAGAAGTCTGACCACTTCTTGAGGCTGATCGTTGGTGACAGCCTGAACGCAGTTGTCTCATCATTTTGGTGAATTTGCCAGAACATTTCAGATTCTGCAGTGACAGACGAGTGACAGTGGAATTGGCCCAACAATCACATTTGTGCACACTTTGCTTTTTATGAGAAACACAGTCTCTGTGCTCCTGTTCTTTAATGCGCTTTCAAGATCCTAAACTGTGAAAACGCATGTTTATTGGGTTCAGATATTTACATCAACCCTTTGGTGTAGATTAAAAATTGTGATAATCTGAACGTGCTCGGTATTGTCATTCCTGACAAATCCTCACAACAAGATGGACGGCAGAAAAACCCTGTCTGAATTTTGGCAATTTCTGACAAGTGAAAATCAATCATAGTTTAGATAAAATGATGTATCTCTATCCCCATGAACCAGCAGAATTTTGCATTTAAGTTTCTACAAGTTGAAACCGATCATAGTCAAGTTAAAATCAGGGGAGGCTGTGGCTCAGTAGGTAGAGTGGGTTGTCCAGGAACTGAAGGGTTAGCGGCTCAATCCCCGGCTCCACAGGTCCAAAGTGTCCTTGAGCAAGACACTGAACCCCACATTGCTCCTAGTGAGTGTCACTGGTGTATGAATGTCTGTGTGAATGGGAAGCATTGTAAAGTTCTTTTAGTGCCGTAGGGTAGAAAGGCACTATATAAGTGCAAGACCATTTACCAAAATCACCCCCACCATTAATATTCCTGACAAGTTGTTTTTTTCTGGAAAATTGTCTGCAGAACGCATTACTCTGTATTTAGAGTCGTTTTGTATCAGAATCTGGTCATCTTAAGAATGACTTGCACTTTATTCAGCCTTGCAAAGCGACTGAAGGTGTGTCATCTCCTGACACTGACAGACAGTGACATAGTTAAAGCGGTTAAAGTTGTGCATCAGCCATTGTCCTGTGTCCTGGACGTGTGTTAACTGCATGATCTGAGCAACTAATGTTCTGAGCAAGATGGTACGGGTAGGGTGGCATTTGAAGCACTAGTACACATATACAGTCCTCCTATGCATGCATTATGTTTGAAGTTGAATTTTTTGGCACCAGCTCAAGTGAGCAGCTTCCCACTTGATTGAATGGACTCTTTCCCTGTGTCACATGCTGTTCTATTAAAACTTTCTTGTTTCCATACTAACCCTCCCTTTTATATACACAAGCATTGTACTGTAATTTTATCTAGTCTGTATGTACTACTTATAAAACCTTCATTGGTGAAAATCTGTTTTCTCAAACTTCCTGTGACTGGTCTTTTTCTAAACTCGTATTTTTTTCATCATCCAAACACTGCCATAACACGCCCTTCTTCAAACCCATTTCGTAGAAATGTGAAAATACAGTTATTATTTTATGGTAATTATTCTGAAAACAGAATAATTAATGTTATATTCACTTTCTGAAATTAAAGCCATGTAAATTCTCCTATATGTTTAGCAAGTGTTTTATTGACAGCACCTCATTTATTCTTGGAAATGTTTTCACTTGAGTTTTGTCTCTGTGTTTTCTTTGTGTCCTATAGGGGGAGCTGCTGAGTCCCTGTCGCTGTGACGGCTCTGTTCGCTGTACTCATCAGCCCTGTCTAATCCGATGGATCAGCGAGAGGGGCTCCTGGAGCTGTGAGCTCTGCTACTTCAAGTACCAGGTCCTGGCCATCAGCACCAAGAATCCTCTGCAGGTAAAACCAAAAAATATCTGCAGGTAATACCAAAAATATCTGCAGGTAGAACCAGAAACCCTCTGCAGGTGAAGCTAAAAACCCTCTGCATACAAAACCAAAAACCATCTGCAGGTGAAACCAAAAACCACCTGCAGAAAAACAATAGATGTATATTTTGAGTCTTCATCTGACAAATCAGATCAAAACTCATCAGAAAATAAACAGGCAGAAACAAACTCCATCCATAAGACAGAACAGTTAAATCCAAACACATGAAAATACCAACAGTACATCAAGTAGAACAACTTAGAGGCTTTAGTGAAACAAAACAGACAAAAGGCTTCACACTCCCACACTATGAACTGAAAAACCACCTGATGAGTCAGTCTCACACTGAACAAAAATTATGTGTATGTTTTATCATGGAACTGTATAAGTCAGTGTTTTACAAACTTTCTTGGCACAAAACATAAAAAAGAGGTTTGGCATCTCCTCAGAACCCAAACTCAGAATAAATACTACATTTATGTTGTCATATATCAACAGAATGAGCAAAGTAATGAAGGAAATAACCAAGATAATCAACTAAATGTCCAAAATATACATAAAATCGACATTTATTAAAAATAAAAAACAATTGGTAGCAAAATATGACACAAAATTATCATTTTTATTGTAGCCTTTATTTTACCAGATCAATTATAATTTAAACTAAAATCTGTGAAAATCTGTGCCTAGACGGTCTGGGGATCAGAAACAATGAGGCAACAATAAAAACAGAGCAAACAACCAACATTCACACACTAAAAGTGAAATGAAAATGAAAAATACAATACTGTAACTAAAAACAATAAAGGACTAAGTATAACATAAGGGCATCCCCGGAAGAATGATGAAATGAAACAAAAATGAACAAAATGATTTAAAAAATGAACCAAAACAAGCAGAAAGAACCACAAGTTTTTCTCCATGCGCTAGGGAGGTCACTAGTAGTCATACCAAGTCTCAACAAAGGTTCACACTCCAAAGAATGGATTTCAGGTCATGGAACATGTGTTTGCACCTAAACATGACCACGGATGCTGGTGAGCATGTGGTCAGATTAACACAGGTGTGGTGTGTTTTGACTAAAGTCGACTGTTGCTAACAATTAGGAATGGCCATTTTGTTTGGGTATGTGAGGTTGATAAAAGCAAATGAAAAAAATTGGAATTTCTGATTTGTCGTCATGTAGCAATTCACCGCAAAGCTTTGTGAACGCCGCCACAATCTGACAATCTGTCTGTATACGGCAAGGGTTGTGACCGAATTCTTAAGACTGAATAATGTTGGCCCTGGCCAGCATTCTCACCGTATATGTCACCCATAGAACACTTACAGGATGATCTGGATCGGCACGTTCGAGTCCGCATCCCCATCCTGAACGCTGTTGTCCCTTCAAAATGCCCTAAGGGATAGGAGTGTCAGGCCATACCACAACACGAAATCAGTCATTTAGGGGTTTCAATGCAACAAAGATTAGCAGCATTAATTGCAGCACATGATGGTCATACATGTTATTGACTGCATTCGGATCCAGAACATGGAAATCACTGCTGTCGACTCAAAATCCTTCATTTACCATTATTTGTCACACCCTGTGTGTATTCGACATAAATTATGCATGTAAAGCAGGGGTGTCCAATTATTGCCACGAAGGGCCAAGACACTGCGCATTTTCTTTCCAACCAGTCTGTTCAGCAGGTAATTTCACTGAATCCCTTCCCACTGATTGCAGTTCAATGAAAACACCTGCTTTAGTGAGAGGCTGGAAAGAAAACCTGCAATGTCTCGGCTCTTTGTGGTAATGATTGGACACCCCTGATATAAAGCATTATTAGAATATACTTGCATTTCTTTTGTTGTTCTGTATAATAATCAAGAACAATCAAAAAATGACTGACCCAGTTAAAAAAAGTCCATGCTGGAAAAGGCAGGGATAAAGCAGATCACATGAATTAAATCACACAACATCATTTCCTTCATTATTTTAGCCATTTGGGCTTTTTCTTTAGTTTTTTTTTTTTTGTTATTAAATGTGTAATTTTCTTGATTTTTTTTTTTTCATTTCTGTCTATGTTGTGTATATTTGACTAATTTTTGTCAATATTTTTGGACATTTTGGTTGATTATTTTTGTTCCCTTTTTTACTTCTTGGTCATTTTATAGTTTTTTTTGTTTGTTTCTCTTTTTTAAGTATTTGGTTCACTTCTGTTCTTTTAAATTTCCTGTTTCCATTTTGTTTTTTGACATACAGTATTATGGTCAATGCTATTTTTTTCATTTTTTTTCAGTTTTTCCTGATTCCTCTTCATTTTATAGATTTTTAAAATTTTTGTTCTTGACACATAGTCATTTCTATTTTTCCATTATTTTATTCAGTTTTTCTTGATTTTTCTTGATATTATAGATTTTTTTATTTTGTTACTTTATTCTCATTATTATATTTATTTGATTGTGTTTGTTGTTTTGTGAATTTTTTGTTCATTCTCTTTGTTACCATGTTCATTGTTTTATTATATTTTTCTCATTATTTTCATTCTGTTGATTTAGCAGCTTTTTTTGTTCATTTTGGCTTAATATTGATATCTTCATTGCTCTACATCTTTACACTGGATTAGGAATATACAGGTACATAAAAAATATCTTTTTTAGGAAACTAATCAGGAATAATTTATATTAAATAACTTGTGGTATCAGCTTTTAAATTATATTTTTGTAGCTCGACACAGACGCTTAAGAGAGTTTCTGTCCAAAAATGGCTCTTTAGACAGACAAGTGTGAATATGTAAGTCATGCAGGTAAACACAAATGCTGTTCATACTATGTTTGAAATTCACCCAGAGTTGGATGGAGATCATGATGGAGAAGGTTCTGCTGACGGAGACATTTGGTAACATTTACAAACACAGAGCACATTAAAGGTTTTGTCAAATGGCTCCTGGTCATCTTCTGTGGTGTGAAGACTGTTTGCCATATTGTGCTGACACATTTTCCCTCTGCGTCACTGTCCGTCTGCCTGAATTTACATGGCAGCCAACGCTCGGAAAACCTACAGAGAAGACACATTCATGTCACATAAATAGAGAATTATCATGATATAAAGATATTATGTCGGGATGATTTTATTGTGATCTCTTTTCTGTTGTCTTTATAATGATTTATTGTGATACAACGCGTTTCCAAAAATGTTGAGCCACTGTGTAACATTAAAGGAGACATATTATGAAAAATCAAGCTTCCTGTGCTTTTTAACATGATAAAACGTGTTCTTGGGCCCTGAAACAATGTTGCAATAACAAAACAGCCAGTATAGGGACAAATGGTGCACAGAACTTTTCATTTTCTTCATTATTTTGTTCATTCCTGTTCATTTTTTTTCATTTTCATCATTATTTTGTTCATTAGTTTGTTCATTGCCATCATGATTTTGTTCATTTTCTTTATTTTTGATTCATTATTTTGTTAATTCCTGTTCATTTTTGTTCATTTTTTTCATTTTCATCATTATTTTATTCCTTTCATTCATTTCCATTATTATTTTCATCATTTTATTTATTTTTTAATTTTTTAATATTTTGTTAATTCCTGTTCATTTTGCTCATTTTTGCTCATTTATATTGTTTGGTCATTATACTGTTCATTTTCTTTATTATTTTTTATTCATTATTTTGTTCATCCTGTTCATTTCCATCATTATTTTATTCAATTTGTTCATTGTTTTGTTTATTCTTTTCATCATTTTGTTCATTTCATCATTATTTTGTTCATTTCCATCATTATTTTGGTCATTTTGTTCATTATTTAGTTTATTTTTTCATTATTTTGTTCCTTTCCGTCATTATTTTGTTAATTTTCTTCATTATTTTGTTAATTTTCATCATTATTTTGTTCATATTTTCTCATTTCCTGATTTAAAACCACAAACCGACATCTGGTTTCTTCAGTTTTCACTCACTAACTCTACCTTTACCTTTGAATAAAATAATTAACGTTCATGGTGATAACTATTAACATCAACATTTTCATGGTGAGAACATATTTCTGGTTCTACTTCACGTGCCTTCTAGTGTTGTGCATTCTAGTGTTTACTTTAATGTTGTTGTCTTTCTGGTGTGATGACATGTTGACTAAAACCCCATTCTTTCCAGTGGCAGGCGATCTCTCTGACAGTGATCGAGAAGGTGCAAATCGCCGCCATCATCCTGGGCTCACTCTTCCTCATCGCCAGCATCTCGTGGCTCATCTGGTCGTCGCTCAGCCCGTCGGCCAAGTGGCAGCGTCAGGACCTGCTCTTCCAAATCTGCTACGGCATGTACGGCTTCATGGACATCGTCTGCATAGGTAAAAAAGAAACATCACCTAATTTATGCCTGGCGTTTCCCAAATTTAGATCTGAGACTGAATTATCCAAGCACTGATTATCTTTTAATCATCTAATTTTTGTTCATGTTGTGGATTTTTTTTATACCTTTGAGTTCATCTTCTTGTGCTCATGTAATTGAGTATTTTGTTCATTTTGTTGTTCTTGCTGGGGTGATGAATAAAAGATGAACCAAAATAGTTAAGCAGATTGCAAAATATTTTTAAAATAGTGGGAAAAAAATGAACAGAAATGACCAAAATACTCACGAAAATGCACAAAGGTAAACAATATAATGAATGAAGTTAGCAAAAATTAACAAAACAGGCAACAAAATGAACAAAATAGTACAAAAAAGAACAACAGTGAATGAGATCATGCACAAAATGAATAGAAATCTATCCGTCTTCTACTGCTTGTCCGTGGGGCTGGGTTACGAGGGCAGCAGTTTGAGCAGAGAAGCCCAGACGTCCTTCTCCCCTGCTGCTTCATCGAATTCTTCTGGTGGGACCCCGAGGCGATCCCAGGCCAGCCAAGAGACATAGTCCCTCCAGTGTGATGATTAGAAACAAAACAAAAATAGTTTTAAAAATGCAGTCAACAGTCAAGCAAATAATAAAACACAAAATAATCAAGAAAATGAACAAAAATGAACAAATTATTGCAGAAAACAAGCAAAAATCTACCAGATAATACAAAATAATCCACAAAATTAACAGAAATTAACAAAAAGAAATGGTCTAGCAATGTGACAAAAATGAACAAAATGATCAAAAAAATTAACAGACATGAATTAAATAGTCATGTGAATGGATCAAAAGTAATAAAATATATTTTTTAACCCACAAAATGAACAGAAATAATCAAATATGGAGCAAAAATAGCAAAACAAATGCTCAAAAATACAGAAAAATTACCAAGAAAATGAAAAGAAACAAGGCGCAACATGAAGAGAAGCTCAATAACAGTGTAATAAACAGCGCCTTTTAGAAAAGCGGACAGTGAAATGACACAGCAGAGAGCGATTTATTATGCAACAGGAGGAGAAAACAGGCTGTACTCTGCAACAGCAACACATTAATAAACATAGGTTACATTATGCAAGGACAAACGAACGCAGTTAAAGAACATGTATCCAGTCCTCGTTTGGACGTTAGTTAAGGTCAAACAGAAATAAAAGTACACCAGCAGATGGTGCACTGGCTGGAGATGACAACTATGCATGACGCCAAGTAAATTGTGATGATGTGGCAGGGAACGAGACATCCAGTTTTTACCACAGACCTGCCTCTGCGTGGCTGAGAGCTGCTCATGTAAGACAACGCCGAGAACAGATGGCATCAGATATCGATGCCGTGATTAATGCCAACTGTCTATTCTCATCCACACACAAACTTATACCTATCAAATAGAAGCAGACGCTCAAAGCACTGGACTTAATGGAATCATGCTCATAAGGGCTGTTATGAGACTCGTTTTTCTTCTTTTCCTTAATGGTTTTGTGCATTTTGGTCCATTTTCATAAATATTTTCTTCATTTCCTTCATTATTTTGTTCAGTTTCGTTTATTTCCTTCACTATTTTGTTCATTGTTGGTCATTTTTATCATCATTTTGTTCATTTTTGTTGTTCAATATGTTCATTTTTGTTCACTTTCTTCATCGTTTTGTTAATTTTTGTCATTATTTGGTTTATTTTTCTTTATTTCTTTTATTATTTTGTTCTT
Organism: Pseudamia nigra; assembly: GCA_029823295.1. Taxonomy (NCBI): domain Eukaryota; kingdom Metazoa; phylum Chordata; class Actinopteri; order Kurtiformes; family Apogonidae; genus Pseudamia; species Pseudamia nigra. The sequence goes on from JAQQAE010000732.1 coordinate 28,022, forward strand.
CTTTGTTTTCTTCATTGTTTGGTTCATTTTTCTTCATTTTCTTCCAAATTTTGTTCATTTTCTTCTTTAATCTGTGATTTTTTTCATTCATTTTATTCATTATCGTGGTAATTGTTCTTCATTTTTTCATTTTCATCATTCTTAGTTACTGTTTTGCTCATTTTCTGCATTATTTTCTCCATTTTCTGTATTATTTTGTTCATTTTTAAAATTTTCATCATTATTGTGTCCATTCTCTTCATTTTTTGGTTAATTTTTGTTCATTTCTGTCATTATTTTAGCTTTTTTTATTTTATACTTTTTTATTTGCATTTTTTTTTACATTATCTTCGTTTTTTTGTCTGTTTTATGCCGGCTTCTTTTTGTCTTAGTCATTTTTATGAATTTTCTATCTTTTTTGTTTGTTTGTTTTTGCATTTTTTAGGTTGTTTTCATCTTATCGTGTCTATAAATTATTGAAAACTACAAGTAGCTTAATTACCAAGGTCTCCTTAAACATTTTTATTCCCCTCTCAGTGAGCTCCTAGGGTTACGGCCCCGTTGCTATGTATAACACATGATTTAGAAAGCTGTGATTGGCCGATCACACCTGTCCAGAAGATGCTTTCAGGTGAAAATGTGGAGAGAATGAACAGCGAAGCAGCAAAACGAATCAGGCATTTAGAATAGAATAGAATCTTTACTGTCACTGCAATTTAAGACAACACATGGATTTATTTTATGCTTGTGCTGAACATATAATAAACCGCACTTTAAATGTAGCTATACAATGTTTCAAACAGACCTAGTACTTGGCAGCATTATGGCAGTTTTTAAATCTTCATTAATGTTTTTTAGTCTTTGAGTTTGGAGGATGACTTCAGTTTGGTTTGTAGTTTTACATATGCAGAAGCCCTTTCATTTAAAAGCCTTGATTTATAGAATATTTTAAAAGGTGCATGAAAAGAATTAATGACAGCAGTGATTTATATAACTATGCCCAGATTGTGCAGAAACATTTTATTCTTGTTAATTCTGAACCATTAACATTGGTGGGAAGCAAAAACAACACTGATGACATTCATTGTTGTCTTCGTGCTTATTCAAAAATGTGAAAACTATATTTGTTTCTAAAACTATGTTTGTTTGGTTTGTTTTTTACTCTCTTTGATTTTGTATGATTTTAGAGGAAACTGCTCCATACAAGCCAAGCATTTTCAGATGTATAATGATGTTAAAATTTCTACAAATGCCGGGGAATAGACTGAAAATTGAAAACGATGGAACAGAACAATAAGTCAGAGACAAAAAGAAACATGAAAAAAAAAAGAAATCAGTAAGATTTCAGTGAGTTTTCTGCAATAAAGATACATATGTACATTTCGCAGGGAATTTTTGCATGTGTATATCTTTTTATTCCTCATCACATTATATAAGCACATGACAAATTTGCTCTCTTACAAATTGTGCTTGCCAAAAATAAACTCTCTAAGACCTTATGATTTTATTCCCCCCAACTTGCCGACCTGACCTTAACATTGGAGAGAAAGGAAAAACAACTGATGACATCCATTGTTGTTTTTGTTTGTTCAAAAATGTGTAAACTATTTTTGTTTCTTTCAGCTTTTCAAATTTTATTCAAAAAAATCATTTATTTTTACTGCTAGAATCAGTCTTTGTCTTGTCATTAACTGTAATCATTCAGTCCCTTTAGTTTTTGCTCCATTTTCTCCTCTATTCAGAAACTCTCGGTCCTCTTCAGGTCCTCCTCACTACTTGTAATCGTTTGTCACCATAGGAGCTCTTTAAGTCTTAAAATGCTTTATGAATCACTTTTATTTTTAATAGGAGCGACACTTAAAATTTCGGAAACCACACAGTAATTCTAAGAATTGAAGCATATTTAAAATCTCGTGGTGATTCTGGAGGATTAGGAAACACAGGAACGGGAACATTAAAGTCACTAAAGTTTATTCTCTAACAAAAATCCTATACAGATATCTGGGCCTGTTTGCTGCCTCAGACGACCCATTTTCCCTTACACAGGTTTTACA